>SNQJ01S0128017.1:0-26154 GCA_010110895.2 Picea sitchensis
CCATTCCTAGGCCCACTCCTCCCCTTTCAACTGTGGATAGATTCGTTGCTCAAAAGCTGGTGGGAACTCCTACGATGTTGACTTTAAGTTATGTATTATTTCATTTGTTAATAGTTATTTTCATTTGATTACTTAGCACAGTTGGTTGAATCTATTGATTTTCCTTTACATGTTTAATCAATTCGATTGAAATGGAAAGAGGGCTCACCTTTCTCGAAAAGGTATTTGAGCTCTAATCTTGACGTATAATTAAAACTTCTCAGGTTTTGTTTACTAGTGGTACATGGTCCTTACCCTAGGGTACTATACTAGAATCATTTTCAACGAGGGTTTAGATCATTAGTGATTTAATTCTTAAATGAACATAGAGGTTATTGATACCATTGGAACACGTTTTTCTTTCAAGTGTTTTAACAACTACTGTAACTTGTATTTGTAGACCATTGAAAATCTTTGTTTATATGCTTGATGTAATATATAAAATGGATTGTTAATTTACCTATTTTTTCCTTCATAGTCCTCGTATGATTTGAATGATGGTAAATATTTATACTCTCATGCAGTTCAAGAATCGATAGAAACTTTTCTTTATATGAAAACAATATATACTTACTTCTGTATATGTATATATATGACCCATAGAAAACAACTATACACTTTTGTCATTTCCTTTGCATGGAATAAATAGGTATATCTACACAGTTATGCGCAGGATGTATAAGCACATTAGAAGTATACAATAGTTCAATTCCTCACCTTTTTATGAGTATCTCTCTCTATCTCTCTCTCTCTCTCTATATATATATATCGTCAATCTTTTAAGCATTTACTAACATCACAAGATTTCATCATTCATCTAACAATGGTAATCATAATATTATACATTCACTCAATTATTCATATAATCACTAACATCACATAAACCCATTGTACCTCTAACAATTTGTAATCAACAAATATTAACCATAATAAATTAGGTGTATCTAAAAAAATTGATGTTGAGACACAAATGGAACAACCGTTCCACTTGACCATAGAATAGAACACAAAATTGCTTGGATTTCACCCTATCGTGTAGTCCATAAGGAAGAATAAAATTATCCTTGCAGCTCTGGTCCTTCTTTGGATTGAAAAAAATCTCTTGCCTCAGCACTCAAAGCGTGTTTTGTAACAACAAGTAGTATCATTTTTCCAACATACTAAATATCACCTCCTCCATATGTTGTATATCTTGTGCATATTGTGCCTCGTCTTTTTCCCTCCTTAGGAATTTTTGCAGCTTCCTAAAACCCTGATTTTCAAGGGCTTCTAGTGGTCAAATTCCTCATTTGCCACATGTAAAAATCAATACAGGAAGTAACTCAAGTTTGTTCCCCACTCATGGGGTGATGGTCAATGTTTTCAACACGGTTGTTCCATTTGTCTTCCAATAATTAATATATAAAAGATCCTGTCATTTTACATGTGTCTGATAAAGAGTTAGTTGGGAAAATCAAATCCTTGTCCAATAATCATAAGTAATTAATTACAATAATCAAATTCCAAATTAGGTTTTCCATAAATGGAAAAGAAATTCAAATCTGAGTGCCAAAATGAAATTTATTCCTAAGTGCACATAGACTTTAAAAATTAATTTTGGGATATTAATTTTGACCCACCATGTTCATCCCTAGAACCTCACTATTCAGACACCTCCCCAAATACTCCTCTATGCCAATAAATTACCAATGTCTATCAACCTCCTTCAAGGTGTCCATGCCCTCAAGACCTCCTTGCTCCATCAATCGATGTCATTCATGGCGCATCATTACACAATGGTCTGCCATCTCGACCAGTTACCCAAGACACTATCAAGCATCCTCTAGTTACCACTTACCATTCTCTCATCCAAGCCACAATTAAATATCGTTGTCCCTTACCGTGGATTGCCTCTCGGTTTGGTCTTGGAGTGATGCGTAAACAAGGACGTCACTGAGTGAATTGTAATAGAGACTATATCCATGAATGCTTTAATTGTATTGTCATGCAGAATTCCACATCTTGATGTCGGATTTGCAGATGTTGCACCCTTACAGCAGGGCCATGTCCTCTTCCATGGACTTCTTACATTTCAAGGTTTGTCTAGGATTTCCGATTCGTGAAGCCACAGAGATGCTCATATTGACTTCGTTGAGATGACACATCCAACAGAACAAGCGGGCTAACCATGAGTGCGTTCACAATTTTCTGAAACGTTCTAAATGTAAGCATCCTTGCAAGTAACATTGGATCATTCCAAGCAACATCATTCTTCATGCCTGGTTTAAGTAAACAGCCAAACTCGGAAACAAGTGGATGATAGTGGAGCGAGATTTTTGATTTGATCGTCACCCGATCCCAGAGAAGCGAAGTGCGAAATTAATACATATATTAATTTCTTATCTTTCAACTTGATTGAGTCTCTTAATTGTAATTAAGCATTCATGAGTCAAAGTAAATAATGGGGATGTCTAAAATAGTGAATGGGAAATTCTCTTGCCATTTTGAATGTGAAGAGAAATGTAGAATAAAGTGGAAATTATCATTGTTGTAGATCACTTTGATTGTTTAAAAAGGACATCGTCCTCTAAAATAATTAATGAAGTTTTGTTGAATCTTTCGTTATCTATTTTCTTGTGTGTAATTCGTTTTTTTTTTCTATGAGAATATTGAGAGTTCATTTTTCATTTTCCTATTTAGCTAGTGCTAATAGAGAATGTGCACAAAAGGCGGTGCACGTATTCGATTATTATGTTAATGTAAGCCAAGTTTCCTTGATTTGTTTGTTGGCGATTAGAAGGAGTAAACAAGACGCTATCTTCCAAAGAAAGAGGAGGAGATAAGTAGGGTTCGATTTTGCTCAACATAGAAAACTGTTGAGACGTCTCCATCTCTCTATAGGATGTCGTAGCACCCCTCTATCCATTAATTCGATTTCTCTCTTTTTAATCATTGCACCCTCCATCTAATTTGCCCCATCTTTCTAAGCGTTCATTCCTGGTTAGTTCCATTAGCATTCTCCTTCAGAAAAATTGTGTCTCCCTTGTAGAAGATGCCCTCAAACCCAGATCATTAATACCAGAAAAAATAAACGAGTTTTCTTAACAAATAGACCCTTTATTATACAAAATGAATTCTGGAGAACAAGACAATACGAGCAAATTTAATTTTACTAACTACGAGTAAATGTTACCCATAATTTCTTTTCCTTAAAACAATTCATAGTTTTTCATCATGTAAATGATATCTATAGTTGCTCCGAGCAGAGGAAAATATAGAGCGATGGAAGAAATATTTTGAATCCGATGGTAATGAAAACTAGTTTCGTTCTCAAGGAGGAGGATTGTCTCAAGGCCTTCTTTGTGTACATCCATATCACTTTGTTTAAATTCCTTCTTCTTGAAATGTGAACGGCGGAATCATCTTGTTGGCCATTCAATACGTTTGTCTATCCACATGAAAACTAGTACATCCAGTACATTTGTCTATCTGCACGAAAACTAGTACATCTAGTACGTCAACATCATGAAATAATACCCTCACCTTTACCTTAGTTACATAAATGAGTGCTAGGTTAACATTATCGAGTTGAGCATATTAATCCCTTGATCAATTATAATACTATGAGGTTACAAAGGCTGCCACCTAGGAATTGTAAACAACAAGGTAGAAAAAGTAGTGTTGACTCTATGAGAAACATATATGAACATGGTTTTCCCCATGATTAAATTAATACACTATAAAGCTCTTTTGTTTTATGAAAGCGTTTTGTATGATTTGTGAAAATAAATTGATGATTATAAACTACAAGGTAGCAATCATGTCTAGTAAAAATTTTAGAGTTAAGACGTTTGGGACAACAAAATTACTACCTTTTGCATAGTCTTGGTATTTTGGTAAACTTCTCGTGATTGATAAAAATTTGCTTAATACCTAGAACAAACTTGGAAAAGATAAGTACAAATGATGATCTCTAGTATTCCAGCTAATTACCTTTAATAAAAAAAATTAGTGAATTTGAGCTGTCGTGAGAGACTCCATGATAAGCTACTGACTTTTTTAAGCAGCTATTGAGGCATGATATTTACACACCATTGTTCTTCGGTCTGGAGAAGCACACACCATTGTTCTTTTAGTTTAGAGATCATGTGGTGTTCATATTGGATAAGCATTGACTCAGGGACACCATAATAATCTACACCCAGCGCGGAATTATGACCCATACACTATTAGGAATGCATTGGAGAATGCATGTAAGCCTCAAATTGTCGGCTAGTGACTTATCATGTAAGTTTAAACATCGCAGTAAAGAAATGCATATAGATTTTAAGCAAAACAAAAATTAACCAATGTCTCATACACAAAGTACACAAGATTTTATACCAAAACCACTCAACTGGGAAAACCTTTCCTATATTCATTATATCAAATTTCTGCATTCACTATACAATATATACAGATTTTTTAGGTATTTAGTAGATACCAAAACCTTAATCCGTAAAACCGTGTTTATTTTTAGTAAACCCCTAAAAATAGTAAAATCTGCTAAAAATAACAAAATAAGCGGTGGCAGTTGTCATATCTGATGGGCCCACACACACATGCAAATAATATATATTCAACAATCAAGGGAAACAATGCCAATTTTTACTCTACACCAGAAGAAAAAATCCGCATTAGCTCCCGGTTTTGTCAATGAATCGCAACATTCTTCAAAGTGTCCAACTTTTCTAGAAACACCTTCTTTTCCTCAACCGTGTCTCTGAAAGTGATACTTAGCATCAATATGCTTTGTCTTAAAATAATAAATTTGGGTTCTTTGTAAGAAGATTGCCTCTTCTTTGTCACAAGCTAATCTGTTGCTTGTTGGCCTGAATAATACACGAACACAATCTTTGTAACCATCTTGCTTCCTTTCTTGCATGAGTGGCTACCATGTATTCAATTTCCGTAGTTGAGAGTGCCACTACAACCTTTGTCATTTTCTCATCCGACTGATTGCTCCTCCAAAATAAGTTAAACATATACCCACTTGTAGATCTTAGATCCGGATCTCCATTAACTTGCATCAACAAAGCCATTTATGTCCAACACTCTGTCCAATCTAGTCTTCTTTGGTAGCACAATCCATAGTAGTAATTCCACAAAGATACCTGAAGACCCTCTTTATTGTTGTCAATGCTCCTTCCTTACCGTTTTGACATATACCTGCTCCAAAATCCCACTACATGTGCAATGGTTGATCTAGTACAAACCATTGCATACATCCAAATTCCATGGCCCCTTTTCATATGGAACATGGGACATGTCTTGCTTCTTCTTCTTGTGTCTTGGGACACTCATATGCTTGTAGATAACTTTACACCTATGGAATAAGAACCTTGATCGGTTTACTTCCATGCATATTAAACCTCTACAATATCTGATCTCAGCATATTTTCTCTTATTCAGCGAAGGTTTTCCTATTTACCCACGATCTCTTTTAATCTCCATTCGAGAATGAAGATTAAACGAGATCCTTCATGTCAAATTTGGAGGATAGTTCGCATTCACCTCATGATAACATCCATGTTATTTCTACCAACAACATGTCATCAACATACAACACTACATAAATGATGATTACCAACTGCTTGGAATATACACACTGATCAACCCCTTCTTACAAATCAAACTCAAGAATGTATGTGTCAAAATTTTGGTACACATCATAGGTGATTGCTTCAAACCATATAATTGACTTCTTCATCTTATAGACCAACTCTTTCCTTCCTTCACCAAGAAGTCTTTCGGTTGCTTCATGTACATTTCTTCTTCAGATCCCCATGTAGGAATGTTGTCTTCACATCCATGTTCCACTTCAATATCAAAGAAATAGCAATAGATAAAATAAATCTAATAGAAAGTTAACTTAGAAACAAGAGAAAAAATATCACCAAAGTCAATTCTCTCTACGTGGGAATAACCTTTTCTACAAACTAAGCTTTGTATTTATGCATTTTACCTTGTGCATTAAAATTATTCTTAAACAGCCATTGCTACCAGCATATTTTCTTCTAGCTGAAGCTCAACTATATCCATGCCTCATTTCTTATCCAAGGAATCCATTTCTTCCACCATGGCCTTCTTGAGGTTTACTATCCTCTAAAATCACTTTGCTTCCCTCCGCAGTTCCGGGATCATAATCAGTAATAGATAAATAAAATTGGAATGTCCATCGGGAGTGGACTATACCTTTAGGACCTTTTTTCCCTCGTTGATATCCTCAATATTGGGGTATGGGGTTCTTCTTATTATTCTTTTGCTTCCTCTTCTTGGATGATTAATTATTTTTTCATCATCCAACTCAAGCTCTTTTTTCTCAGGTTAAGGTCTTGCATTGGTAGGAGTTCATGTTTGGACATATCTTTACCTCTCTGAAAACAACATAGAATGTAAACTATTTTCTTGGTTTCCGGGTTCTAAAGCTTATATTGCTTTCACACCATCTTTATGACCAATAAAGATACCTTTCATCCTTTTATCCATCTTACGTATTTTCCTTTAGAACATGTACATAGCCATCACAACCAAAACACTTTAAGATGTTGAAGGTTTCTTTCGGATAATACCTCGGGTGGAGTTTTATCATCCACAGTTGATGAAAGGTGATCGATTGACTAGGTAATGTTGTACCCGGCCTTTACTTGATAATTCTTGTCATAACCCGGCACCGTGAGCATGCTCCTTGATTTTCCATCAATGTCATGTTCATCCTTCTGTAACTCCATTCTGTGAGGAGTGTATGGAGTAGTCTTCTGCCTTGCCATATCACACTTATTACATAATTCTTGAATTCATTTCTGCATAATTCCCCACCATTATTTGTTCTCAATACCTATATTTTCTTTTTGTCTAATTTTCTGAGCCTTGAACTCTTCAAATTTATCGAATACCTCAGATTTCTTTCTGAAAATAATCCATGTGTTCCTTTAAAAATCATCTATGAATGAAACATAATGCATGGGTTACCTAGGGATGGAGCAGACGGGTCCAAACACATCCTTGTGTATCAACTCTAAGATCCCTTTGCTCTTGGCCAACGGATCAGAATCTTACTCGATTGTGTTTGCCATATATGCAATGTTCACAAAAATCAATCAAATTACCAATTGGACATACCTCCAACCATGCCTTTATCATCTAGTGTTCGAGGCCCTTTTCTCCCAATATGCCCCAATCTTTGATGTACAACGCAGTCTTATTTCTAGGGATAATATTGGTCTTGTATTCTTTATTTGTCTTCTCAAAGAAGCGTGTCATGCACCCGTGTAATTATAAGTGGGTCAACAACATGCAGGAGTTCCATGCCGAACTCTCTTCATCAACACCATTGTTCCTTGTACTATCTTGCAAGTGTTCTTTCAAATATAGTATCCACTCTGCATCATCCAACTTGCTTCTGAGGATATTAGGCTCGACAAAGTTTGAAATGCAGCAGAAGACGAAGGAGAAGTGTTCTAATCCTTCCATATTTTGGCAACAAATTAACCCTTCATGTCCCAAGAATTTTGGTGGCCGAGTCATCTCCTAGGAATACATCAGCACCATCCTTATTTTCATATTTAAAACCACTCCTGTGAGTTCATATGTTATGGCCTTTTGAGTCGAGCAACCACTACATCCGCGATGCATGTGTATTTGTAGATTCCAGGGTAAACATCACCTTCTTCTTTGTGGAGGTTTCGCCTCTATGGAAGAGGTACTATCGAATCCTTTGGTTTTTTCAACCTTCTTAGACTTGCAATCTTTCTTATAATCCTGTTTTACCACACTTCAACATTTCCTCAAATATTTCCATGGAGACTTAGATCTACACGTAGTTCGATCCTCCACCAGGAATATACGAGGGGTTGTTGTCTTGGGTACCCTCTTACAAATAAAGCATATGTGTTGTCACCATGATTCTTTACCTCTATCTCTTAGGATAACAAGGATGCAGCTTACATCCTCATACTTCAATGTGATTGAGTGGTACTACCTATTGCTGTTGGAATTATCCTAAGAGTCTGGCAAAGAACATAAAAAGTAATACACATATCTTCTTTTCCAATCATATTATTAACAGAGCCAAGTTAACTTACATTAAAATTTAGATGTTCATCTGAAATAATCCATCTTCATCCTAGATGAAATTACAACTTCTTTGAAGCGCTTGTTTTTCGGGGACTTTGATTGATACAAATTCCCCAACTTATTCCATAGTTCATTGTTTGTGGGTCTCTTGAGACATTTCTCTTGAATCTGCGTGAGAGTCGAATCATGCTCCTTGCTCTTATCAACTTCCCAATCTTCCTTGACATGCAGTAGGTGGTGTCTTTGGTAGTTTGTGTCTTGGTAGGTTGTGTACCAGTAGGATGTGTGCTAGTAGACATTGTACTAGTAGGTTACGTAACGGGATCCACAACGATCCATTGTTCTTTGTCTACAAGAGGTCCTCCATCTTTAGATTCCATAGTTCAAGCGTTTTTTACCATTGAACTTCTCTATCCTAGATTCTATAGAGCTTTCCATTCCTCTTTTTGCCCTCAAATCAACACTACAAAAGCTCAAACTAAGCGGGTTTATCATAGACCCAGATAAACTTGATCTATCAAGACCGAGCCAAACCCTCAACAATAAAAGGCATCCCTCTGAAGCCAAAAATAAAACTCTCATACCACATGTGTTTTTTTAAACATGTGAAGTAAAGAAATGCATATAGATTCTTAACAAAACAAAATTTAATCAATGGCTCATACACAAAGTACCTAGAGATTTTATACGGAAACCCTCAATCGTGAAAAACCTTTCTTATATTCATTATGTAAATTTAACCATTCACTATACAATATATACAATGTTTTAAATTGTAGATGCCAAAAGCCTAATCCCTAAAACCGATATTATTTTTTAGTAAGCTGCTAAAAAATAGCAAAATCCGTAAGAAACAATTTCAAGGCACTATGTAGCTAGGAGGGGCATGCACTTTACAGGACCCCCTAATTAAAGTGCCCGATTACACGAGACTGCTTGAGCACTACTGCAAAGGATCATCAAGCCTTGGGTTTTCATATCACGGCCCACACACACATGCAAAGAATACTAACACATACCCAACATAGCATCCATGATGTGATGAATGTGAACAACCTCAAGTTGTTTGAACCCCCCTCTCCTATATGAAGTAGTCACGGTTCTTCATCAAATGGATAATATTCAAATTTTTCATACTCCCTTCCTTGCCAACTGAATTCTTCACTCCATGGCCAGAAAATAGCCCGGCAACAATATATTTATATTGTAATGTCCTTTCTAAATAACATCTCTAAGAGGTAGTAGTAGTCTAAACAGCCACTGTTATACTATAGCGAGTTATACAAATTAAACAATGTTACTAGAGGTCAATTAGGTCAAGGGTATTATGATTGAAAGTGGCATTGAGCTAAATGTGACTAAAAGCACTTTTAAATCGAAGAGATCTGAAAATAGAGTAGGTGAGACAAAAATATATCAACAACCAATTAGGGTTTTGAGGGAAGCTATAAGAAAAGGGTTAAGTGAACTAATTCATCATTTTAAGAATTTGACTTGGTAGTTGAGGAGAGAGGCACATCTCAATTGAGCGCTTTGTGGATTCCACGAGGAACACACCCATAGAGTTAATTTTGGTGTTGAGAGACACACTCTAGTCACTCGGAAGATCTATCAGATCTTCCATCATACTTCATCAACAATTATCGGTTTAGGCGGTGAGGTGACTTCTCGAGTAGAGGAGTCACAGCTATTGAGAATTAGGCGATTCCCGTCAGGAGAATCAGCGATTCCCCTCATTACAGTTGAGGGAGAAAAGACCATTCTATTAGCTTGGTTTTCTTGTTAGATTCCTATGAAGAAATCATCTTGGGTACATTTCGCAGCCATTGAAGGTGTGACAATTGAGGAGGACACATTTGGGATTCAGAGCCATCATCCGAATCAGATCGGAAATCACCGACATTTCAGAGGAGCCTAGGTTGCTCATTTTGAGACCCTTATCAGTCGATTCAGACAGAGGAATCACTAGGGCCTGATTTCAGCCAGTGAGAGGCGGAGGATCCATTTGAGGGTCTAGACACATCAAGAAAGGGATGATTGTTGGGTTGTTAGTCACCAATACTAAGTTAGAGGCAAAGGTGCATTATTTGGGACAATTTTCCATAAGATCCAAGGTGTGTAGCCACCATGGTGCACAATCGATTCCGCAATAGTTGTCATGTGAGTTGTCATAGTGCACAATAGACCATCCAACTCACATCCTATTCAACAACCATCTTGTATCATCCAACATGTTAAAACCTGCAACTTAAACGCATCGAAAAACTCTTAGTGTATCAGATGAGATAGTAGACATAATAGATTAGCAACTTTTCCTAGACTAGTGGGATCTGGATAGTACATATATATGGTGGGTAGAAAGGGACGAACTACTATCAATCCAAATGGATGTGATTAGTAACATTGCAACGCAAATTACCCGATTTACTAGTAGAAGAAGGGATGCTTACGGATCTAAACAAGGAGGAGTTGAGCCACCATGAAGGGCACACCCGTTCCTTGGCCTCTCATGAGGAGGTGGGAACTCCATACTAAATTTTTAGTAATTTTATTATGCTACATGTATTTCTATTATAAACAAATTTGTTTCATCAATTACTATTGTAAATAGCTTTGCTTCAACATTTTTTGTTGCAAACAACTAATGTTGAGAAGGCTTCATCAATTATATTGTAAATAGCTTGACGACACACATGTTGGAAACAAGTAATAACGAGAAGGAAAAAGATGATTTGCTTATAAAGGAACTCCTCTTTCACTCAATAAAATTGATGGTCATTTTCTTGTCTAATTCATTTTCTCATTTATTGTTTACTCTATGTTTTCATTGTTTCCTATGTTATTAGATAGTGCATGAAAATTTCTAGTTAAGTTTGATCTCCATGCACATCAATTGTGGATAATGTCATAATGTTAAGGGTTGATACATTAAAAATATAATAACAATTGTATGTGTTAGGAATGTTATATGTTAGCATGTTAGAAAATTAAATATTTTATATATATATTATTAATGTTATAGACTAATATAAAAACATATTATATATATTATAAATGTTAATGATTATGTGTTATGAATAAGAAAATATAAAATATAAACTTAAAAATTTAGGATTAACAAATATTGTTAAATAAAGAAACAACATTTTTAAATAAAAGGCCAAATTTAAAATTAATAAAATTGATTTCAATACTTAATTATATATGTATTAAATGTAATAAAATATCATTTAGGATTAACAAATATTGTTAAATAAAGAAACAATATTCTTAAATAAAAGAGACCAAATTTAAAATTAATAAAATTATGAATTTCAATAGCAATTATATATGTATTAAAAATGTAATAAAATATCGTTATAAGAATATATATATATATAATTTACTTTTGAAAATAAAATTAAATACTAGTATCTTATTGTAACACATCTTACATGTAAAATTATTTTTTTCTTATTAGCAAATATAGTTTAAAAAATGGAATACACTTTTACATGGGTTTATATTAATTCCACATATTCTAAAGTTTCCATGTTAATTCCCCGTATTTTAAAGTTTTGACTAAATTGAAATAAAGAGTTCTCAGCCACTCTGAGCCATCGTTACACGTTGATGTAAACGTTCTAAATGCTTTTTACGTTTTAAATCATTCTTAACGGTGACGTGGAGTCTCGTATAAGGAAACACTTGCCACGTCTGATTTGCAGAAAGCCATCTTTGGCGACTGGTAAATAATCGAGTACAAATTTTTCCAATAAATTGTTGCCGAGCATCTTAAAAGTGCGAGGAACCCGAATTTGATGACTGAAATGTGTTCGTTCGTATATGGCAATTGCTAGAGACGTGCTGTACTTTCAAGTATTTTTATTTCTTTAAATATATATCTGTCGTTAAAATGCTTAACCTATACCTAATAATTATATATCTTGAGATTATTTCTAGTAAATAAAAACATTTCTAGTAAGTAGTCGATAACATTTCTATAGTGAGCCGTATAGCTGAGCATCTCCAAAGTGACGGGAAGTGATTTTAGCTGAGCATCTCGACACCAGTGCAACAGATCCTTTGACAAAGCGTGGATTGTATTGATAGAACAGATGATAGCATGCCTTGTACACCAGTGGCCCTGAAGTAACAAATCAAGAATTAAATTTACTACAATCTTTAACACAGTGCAAGGCAATAAGAACAAATCTCGGTGCTTTGATAATATAATCTCACCATCTGCATTTGCATGTGTTAGTCCATCCACAAGCCGAAGAGAAAATCCCACACACAGTGCAAGGCAATAGAACAAATCTCGGTGCTTTGATAGTATAATCTCACCATCTGCATTTGCAGATGGTTAGATTATAATATCAAAGCACCTAGATTTCTTATTGCCTTGCACTGTGTTAACCAGAAGAAATTCAATAAACGTAACAGAAATCCATCACAAAGGCCGAACTGTGTTAAATTTCTTCAAATGGAAACTTTACCGTTCATCCAATTTTCCTCGGTCTAGAAATGAAACCCTGTTTTTTTGCCCCGCATTCGTCGATGGGTACATCGAAATCGAAACCACAACGCTCTTCTCCGAAACTAGCTCTTCTCCGAACCGCATCGCCGATCGTTCTTCCCTTTTTCCATCATTTGGCTTCTTGATTATCGCCTTCTGATTGCGGATGCCCTATGTGGGAAGGCGATAATCAGAAAAACACAAAGAAATGCTACCAATGATCAGAGAGGACAAAATATGAACTTCCCCCTTCGTCCAAATTAAATCTTCGTATCGTAATAATAAAATCATATCTAATGCAGATAGTAATCATCTTCGTATAGTAACAAAAATGAAATCTCCTTATCACGGAATTAGGTATGCAGATAGTAATCATCATTCGACATCTTAGGTAAGTAATTTGCAGGGTCTCTCTGCCTCTCACAGATTCACACAAACGATTCCCGAAAATCCAGTTGACTCAGACCATAAAACCCACTCCATGGCGCCCAACTCTTTGTAATTCGATTCCATGGCGCCAACTCTTTGTATTTTTCCTATACGCCCTCCTACTCGCTCTGGTTCAAGTACCTGACCAGTCAAATAGGAAGGAAATCATTTCAGACTTACCATGTTTACAGCCGATATTAATGGAATTTTTAATTAATTCGATTCCATGGCGCCCAACTCTTTGTATTTTCCTATACGCCCTCATACTCACTCTGGTTCAAGTACCTGACCAGTCAAATAGGAAGGTAAATCATTTCAGACTTACCATATTTACAGCCGATATTAATGGAATTTTTAATTACCTATCGTTCAAATATATAACCACACAAAAATGAATGGAAATTATTTCTGCAAGCTACATGACTGCAATCCATGGTAAACAGAATTTAGGGGTTCAATAATTACCTTGTGAACAGCTTATTCAGGTCACTTGATAGAAGCCATGCGGTCGAGCACTGTCAAGAAAAAATGACAAACGAATATAAATATCCACTTGGGCTCCTTCAAAATAGCTATTTAGAAACATTGAGTGCTTCACGAAGACCACTTCTGTAAGAGGAGCAGACTCATGAAAAAAGATAAAAAACTAGCAAAAGGTTGGAAACGTTTTGTCGATGGCCTGTCGCCCAGGGTTTTTAATGCACTATCATTTTGTACGTCATCGTTTCAACGACCATATTTTCTCAGTCATGCTCTTTTGGCTTTAGCTTTTCTAACGGTAAGTTTTCAATGTTGTCATACGGTTGTCATTTAACTCTACAACGGTCATCCTTTTTTGGATTTCCCTTTTCTAAGGGTAAACCTTCGATGTCGTCATTTAACGTAGTTTTCAAATTTTGTCATCTACGGGTTAACCATAACCATGTCTTTCTAGTTTACATTGCATGAAAGAACTATACCATGTCTTTCTAGTTTACATTGCATGAAAGAACTATTGGACAGACACAAAAGAGTTAAAAGAAACTACATTTAAAATTGAATTCAAAATTTGATTATACTATTCCTTGAAGTTGGACACCGTAGAAAGATGATTTGTAAATATTGCTTCAATCACAAATTTTGAATCGAACCCTTTCCCAAAGAGTAATCAAGGATGTACAACTTTTTCATAAAATCTTTCCTCTATTCAAAGATGTGGACTTTGAGGATTTGTCATATATATATACTCTTGAGCATGTTTTTTAAATGGGTTTTTCATAGATTAGCTATGTTTAAAGTGGATGCAAAGTGAATGTGTTAGTTAGGTTTGGAATTTTTCCTTATTAAAAGTGATTATTTTAATGGAGTTATCATCAATGTTTAATGCATTTTGTGTGTCTAATTCCAATGCTAGTGCCATGTATACACTTTGTTGAAAATTGAATGGAATAAGACTCAAAATGCTTTTCAAACACAAACTAAATTCCACTAGCTCCTTGATGAATGTTTTCTTAACCATTCAATATAAAGGCTTATATTATTGTTATTTTCAATCAAAATTACATCATTTAAGTTTCTCTAATTCTCTTTTTATGTTACAATAAATAGTTTTTAAATCTATTCAAAATTTGAATAGTTATAAAAATTAGCTTTTAATCTCCCCATCAAAAATGAAAATAACTATATGTCACTATAACTATAAATACAACCATATGATGACTGCATATCATTATGATTATAAATACAATCATACAATATTTGAATCTCCATATAGATCTAACTATGGAAGGCTACAACTCATTATAATTATAACTAATACAATGTTATAATATGAAAACAAAGATTACAATTATGAAAATAGGGATATAATAAAGTGGAAAATCAATTATAATGTTTGGTGATCTAGGTGCATACTGGTGCCAAATAACCACCTTCACTCACTTAAAATGTTTCTGCATCTTAGCAATAATACTACATTTTTGTAGCTCTTGAACTTCAATTGTAGTTTTTTGGCGGTTCCTATGTGTTCTTGAGAACTCCAAAAAAGTTCATGATTTCCTCATTAAAAACCACCTTTGACAGCTTCTCTAGGTACAAGTGAGAGCTAGGTTGGATGATATTGTATCATCCAACCTAGCTCGAAGTGTTAGTTCACTAGCTGGTTTTGGCCAAGTTACCAAGGAGGAAAGAACATAGGCATAGGGTGGTGATCTTGCGTCTCATCCGTCGCAAAGTTTGGGAGGAAATCCTAGTGGGGGAGTGGCTTAAAGGGCCTTCCAAGACTATCTGGTAGGATCACAGCTAGTCTTGAATTTGATTCTAAGATCTACCAATAGTTGGTAAGGTTAGAGCTATTTACAACTCTTACTACAAGTACTAGTTATTAGGCCCAAGGTATGTATGTTGATGAAGGCTCTATGGTTAAATACGAGAAGAGGAAGGGGTGTTCCTCTCCTACTCCTTTGGAAAGTCCTGGTAAAGTAGCGAGTCCTAGTCCTTTCCAAAGTCATTCAAGGAAATGGCGACCCTTTCCACATACAAGGGTCCATTTTCCTTGAAAAGTGTAACGTTGAGCAAAATATTTAGTGGTATAAGGAATCCTCTATTCCTTAAATGGATCCTTCATTCCTTTTTTGGAATATCATAGGGATGATGATCCTACATCGTAAGTGATTTGTTTGAGGAATTTTGTAGGAGGATAATGTTAGGATATTTAGACACTTAGGAGTTAGTTAGATCTACTTAATTACGATATGTCATTAGGTAAAAAGTGTGTTTCTTTAGTAGTGCATTTGTAGTTAGAATCGATGGTCCACGATATGTTCCCGACATAGAGTGATCCAGCAGTTCATACTCTCTCAATCTTAGCGACCGATGATCCATGGCTTAACACACAGTTGGTCCATGATATCTATTTAAAGACCATGGAGGGTCATTTACCGATGATCGATTGGCAGACTCTCTTGTAAAATCTCTACGTAATCTTTTTCTTTGCATTAATAAAAGCTGCTCCAAGTAGGCTGCGTTGGATGGGGCGTGTAGATGTTTCCCGTGGGGAGTTTACCGCGATGGCTGTCGGTGTGTTGATCTTTGATATGGTTATGTGAGTGGTTCTTGAAGTTGTTCGTCCTCTGTTTTGAATACTTGTTTTGTCGAACATAGTATCAGAGCCTCTTTGAAGACCGATCATTGTGGAGTCGAGATCATGAAGCCGAGGGGTGCCTCATCTCCATTTAAGCATTTTGTACATTTTTTGGGTTTATAGGACTATTCCATTACGTCCATAGCATTCGTTTCATTCATGAACACTTTTAGTTTCACTCAAAAAAGGTTTATTTGCCGAATACCAACCATTCTGGTCGGATCCGGAGGAGTATAAAGTCTGAATAGACTATTTTTTAAAAAATTTGCAAAGTTTTGATTTTATTTAGGTTTTTATTTTTTTTAATTCTGGAGTTGCTACTCTTTTTAGATCTGCGTATTCTCTTTTCACACAAGAAAAAATATTTTGTTTTTCGATGACAATAAGGGTTAGATAGGAAAAGGTGCATCTTCGAGATAAGCTAGCGAGAGATCTAACCCTTGTTGTCATCGAGATTTTTCTTGTGTAAAGAGTTTTTTTAGCACGGTCTCCAAAGGCATCTTCAACAACAAAACAACGAAAACAACCCCAATCGTCCTTCTGAACATTACAATATGTTTTGCTATACCATTTGGTTAAAACTTACCTTGATATTAAGACGGTCTTGGAGTTCAAGTCTCTCTTTGTTACTTTTGAAAAAGTTCATGCTCAAAATTGTAAGTGCATTTCACTTCAAGTAAAAAAAGTGAATCACTACTCAAGTAGCTATATTTTTTAAAAAGTTATTTATTTTGCGTACAACTTTTCTGTTATAAGGTTTCATTGTAAAATTGATCCCCACTTCTCTTTATAAAAGTGGGTCCCTTCATAAGTAACTTACACTATCAAATTGGTTATTTTGTTACGGTTTATGCCTTTTTTTAAAAGGGCATAACTCTCATCAATTCGTTTTCGATTAATAAGTTTTGTAAAACCACACTTAACTTTGAGATCTTTCCATCGGATCATTGGTTTCAATTTTAAATCCGCGTATCTGCATTTAATATGGCTTCTGCAAGTATTATAGTGCTTACCAACAACAACTATACTTCCAATGGAGATCCCATATGGAAGATTTATTAAGTAAAGGCTTGTATTGGATTACCTTGGGAAAGAAAACAACCCCCATTGATGATGATAAGAAAAGACAAATGGGATATTAGGAATGTGGCTATGTGGACTAATAAGAATAATCCATCTCCTGATTTAAGGTACCACCTGGAAGGAATTGATGACCCCGAACAAACTTGGAACACGGTTGAATCTGTGTTTAGTAAATCAATATTATTCGAACACAATAGTTAGAAACTCAAATACTGACCTTGAGTCCAAGTGATTTTTCTTGCCTTATGAGACTATCTATCTAAGTTCATGCTCATAATTTTTATGTGAAGAATGTAAGATAATGAAGGAAAGGCGTTGCATATATCTTATTCTTTCCTAAGCTAGGTAGTGCATATTCTGTATTTGTATCTACCTTTTATGACATCAGAAAAGAGGCTCACAAAGGGAAAGCTATGTACAACCCTCTTGAGCCCTTTTTGTACTTCTTTGATTAGAGAAAGATAAGTTTGTACAACTTGGGTGATCAATGTTGCAGTGCCCCAAACAAAGCCTTAGTTTCCATCAGAAAGATAAACCCAATTATCCCAGAAGCAACATCCTCGCTTCTACAACAACAAACAACTAAGGGTCCCAAACCCACTCGGATAGCTTCAACTCCTAATGGTGAAAAAGGATCAAAAATATAAAAAGTAAAATACTAACAAACATTGAAACTTTTGTAATAAGATGGTCATGATGAGTCAAATGTTTCAAGAAGATGGCGGCTTTAGAAACAGTGATGAAGAAGCACAACATCGGTAATATATTCTTCTTCTTCTCATGGAGAAGCATGCACGCTACGCTTCTTTGGTTTTCCTTCAATACAACTTCTACTACTACTTCTTCTTTTTGATGAAGGTGAAACTGATGATTCATGAGCATCTTGTCATATGGATGAGGATAAAAGCCATATTTTGCTCTAAATGAATGTAACAACACCAGCGAGAATATTTGTTGGTGATGATAGATCTTAGTGTTGCTTAGGATCTGGAAGAATTCAGGTAGAAAATGGTCATTTCAATGATGTATTATGTGTTCCAAATCTCTTGTAACCTTCTATCGTTATATCATTACTCATTCCGGTGAAGGTAAAACCATCGAGGAGTTTCACCTCACCAAGTTGTAATCAAGGATCCTAAAAAGATCCCTAACCATGTTCTTGCAAGCTGGAATTTTTGATGAGGAAATATTAACAAGTTGTACAAGTTTGACAACTTTGGGTCATCGTCTTTTAATCGATTTTGTTGCTCCTGCCGATGACTTGAGCAAGTTTGTATGGCAGTTTGAGGGTCATCTAAAATATCATTCATTGTAGAAACTATGAAATCAACATATGGTGATTGGTATTCCTCTTGTTTCATGCGAGTGGTGTTTATTACTTTGTTGTGTTCTCGGTAAACATCATAGGGACAATTTTGACAAACACGCCTCTTAGCATATAAGTGTCCTTTCGCAGTTATTCACAGTGATTTTTGTAGTCCACTTTCTTCTCCTTCCTTTTCTTGGTGCAGAATGAACCTTAGCTTTCATTGATGACTTTCGGGCAGACGTACTTGGGTTTTACTTCTTAAAACTCCAAGAGTGAAGTTTTGACAAGTTTTTGGCCTACAAGGCCCTTGTAGAAAAACAATCCAATCATCAAATTCAAAGGTTAAGAAACTTGAGATAATGGGAAGCGAATATGTGAATATAATTTTACAAGTTCTTGCACTACAAAGGGCATCCATTGCAACACTGCTACGGTTCCATATATACCACAAGAAAATGGTGTTCTTGAGAGAAAAGAGCCACATTAAAAGAAATGGCTAATTATATGATCCAATCCTAAGGGATTAAGAAGTCCTAACGTGATTGGGTAGAAGCAATCAAGCTGCTGTGAAGAGAATTACAGTCAATCACGCACTCCCACAAAGGCTCTTAAAAATATAATAACACCGAGGAAGAAGCTTGAACTAAATTAAACTAGATGTAAGTCACTTCCTGTATTTGGCGGTATAGCATGGGCTCACATTCACGATGAGAAAACGAAAGCTTTATAACCTAAAAGTGAGAAGTTTATATTTGTTGGTTATTGTGAAAATGTCAGGTTATATGCTTCTTCAACCACATTTGTAATGAAATTATTCTTAGAGTGTTAAATTTGATGAAAATTTGTTGGCTTGACGAACCGATTGGTTGTGCCTTCTTGACCTCGAGCCATCTTAAGTTAACACCTTCTTACATTCCTATTCTGGATTATTCTTCGGATGATGAAAGTGAGAATGAAAATCCACCTCACGCTGTTGACATTCCTCGAGATGAGTCCTTTGAACCCGAAACAACACCGGTTCCATCATTTCCCTGAATTAGGTCGTTCAACCACGAGAAATTTGGTGATCTTGTTAGTGATCCTTCGAGATTAGCATCAAACGCGTTCGCAGTTCAGCGAGCCTCTTCTATTTTTGGCTCAAGTTTGAAGCTCTTGATCGAGACATTTCTTGAGAAGCTTGGGTCATCAGTTAAGGATACAACAATGAATGAAAATTATCTTTCCCTTAATGAAGAAAATGATACTTGGGATCTTGTACCTCCTCCAAAGGAAGAAAACTGTTAGATGCAAATGGGTATACAAACTAAAGTATGCATCGGATGGAAGTGAAAGACACAAGGCTTCGATTAGTTGCCAAAGGATTTTCCCAAGTTGAAGGCATTGACTCTAATGAAACCTTTTCCTGGCCAAAATGAGTTCCATCCGCCTTGTTCTTTCTCATTTTGCCTCACATAAATGGGAGTTCAATCAGATGGATAATCTGCCTTCTTGCATGGCTATTTGAAAGAATAAATCTACATGGAACAACCTCTTGGCTATGTCCACAATGACTCTATCATGTTGTCGCCTCAAGAAATCTCTTTATGGTCTCAGAAATCTCCCGAGTTTGAGTATGCCAAAATGGATAGCTTTCTTATTGCCTTGGATTCTCTAGGTAACATTACGATCTAATGTCTATAACAAGAAGTAAGGAACCCATCTCATAATCCTTTTTCCTTTATGTTGATGACCTTATCCTTCTTGGTAATGACTCAAAACTAAGCCATGTAAACTAGCCTTAAGAAGAAATTTGAAATAGCCAGGACTTAGGCTTTGCACTATTTCCTTGGCCTCTCAAGTTTTTTCAAACCAATGAAGAATTTTTTCTTCCCATTCTAGAAGTATGCTTGTGACAACTTCTTAAAATTAAGCTTTCGCAAAGGGACGATTGTAAATAACCCCTTCTCCCTTCCAATCCAAAGTCAAACTTTCTACCACCTGTAATTCTCCTGAAGTTGATGCCACCTTTGTATGTCAGTTGGTTGTTAGCCTCTTATACTTGACTCATGCACATCACGATCTTTCCTTTGTTGTTGGTCTTGTTGCGGGTATATACAGAAAAAGCACCCAGTAAACCATTGGAAAGTATTTGAAATGATGCTTAGCTATGTTAAATTGATGCAGTTAGGTTTGGGATTAATTACGGTTGGTAGGACTCCCTTGGTAAGTTGGTTTCACTAATTCAGAATGGGTTGCCGACCCCAACGATCAGAAGTCTACTGCAGGTTAATTTTTCAGCCTTGGTTCAGGACAAGACTTGTCACTTGGGCCTGAAAGAAAAAACAGGCTACTACAATGGTAAATGCAAGTCAAGAAGCCGTGGCTTAGGCCGGATCAGCTGAGTTTGGATTCGGCGCAACCTCAGAATACAGCCTTTGGTGTGAGCAATGAGTGCCCTCAAGATGTGAGACCGAGTTCAACATCGATGTATCAAACATTGGGCACATGCGGTTCTGATGAAAGCTCATTCATGATAAAGTTATTGAAGTGCTCTTTGCCTCGAGAAGATCAGTTCGAGACATTTTCACAAATTTTCTTACAGAAGTGAAGTTTTTCAGATTTCGATCTATGTTAGGAGTTAGGAAGTTGTGTCATTAAGGGGATAGGCTCTAATGCCTCGCTTCCTTCAACTATTGTGTCATTATTATAAATCCTTCAATCCTATCCGAGGTTGTTCTTAAGGGGATGTTAGGATATTTAGACATAGGAGTTGGATTAAGATTTACTTAGTCTAATATGTCATTAGGTAAAAGTGTGTTTCTTTAGTATGCATTAGTATGCATTTGTGGATAGGAAATACGATCCGCGATATGTTCTTGATATAGAGTGATTCAACAGTTCATACTCTCCTTGATATTAATGGCCATTGATCCATGGATTAACACCCGATTGGTCCATGATCTCTATTTCAAAAGCATGGTCATTGTCGATGATCGATTGTAGAAACTCTCTTGTAAAATCTCTCTGTAATCTTTTTCTTTGCATTAATAAAGCGCTGCTCCAAGTATTACGTTGGCTGGGGCAATGGTCATTTCCCGTAGGAGTTTGATAGCTGTCGGTGTGTTGGTCTTTTGATCACGGTTATGAGTGGTTACTAATTTTTTTCTTCCTCTGTTGGAATACCCGAGTTGTCGAAGAGATAAACTAGACATTGATTTTTTCTAGGAGATGTGGTTTGAGCATCACAACCAAATGAAATATGCCTTGAATGGTCCCTTTTGGACCACAAACCACTTTCAAGCAAGGGTGGATAGTGCTTCTTATATCCCTTACCTTCATAATTTTTACATCACATCGTTATGAACTAGATAATTAATATGCTTGGGTTACTTTTTATATAGGAAAGACTAATTTGTTTTGTTTTATGTGTCCTCATCATCAATTCAACATGGATGTGCCTTTGGTAGAGGATGGTTTCTTCTGTGATAGATCCATAATGGATTTTTGGTGGTGAATTAAACATGGTGGAATGGAGGGGTCATAGAGAGGGTGGTGAAAGTATTTTGTTATGTGTCATGGAGAAGTAGGCATGGTCAGGGTGTAAGGCCACCCTATAGTTTTTTATCCTAATTGGGGGTAGAAAGGGTTGACCTATGGATGTTGTCTCACTTGGTCCAATTTTCATCGGGGGAAGGAGACAATACATGAAATAATGGATAGGGTGTAACAGGCCAATAAGGAAGAGAAAATGTAATATCAATAAATAAATTATTATTAATGTCTCTATGCACTTAGAAATTTATTTCCATTTTGTAAATTTGAATTTGGAAAATTATTGCCATTTATGGCAATTCAATTGAATTTGGTTAATTGTAATTAATTATTGTGATTTTTGGGAAAAGATTTGATTTGCACAACAACTCTTTGACTATGGCCTTGTAAAGAAAAATATTTTATATTAATTGTTGAGGGACAAATGGAAGAGCGAGGGTGAAATCAGTTGAACATGATTCCATGGGTGGGGAATAAGATTGAACTACCTTAGGGATGAATGTTACAAGTGGAAAATCGGAGATTTGGCCATTGGAAGCCCTTGAGAATTAGGGATTTGTAAAGATGAAAAAATTTCCAAGGAGGGAAAAAGACCTAGGCCTTTGGATGCTTTTGGATATAGAGCATATGAGAGGAGGCATGATGATGCCTAGTATGTTGGAGAGGGATATCACTTGTTGTTATGAGCATTTTTCAGAGTGTGAGGCAAGTGGAATTTCTGATCTAAAAGATAACTATAGAGAAAGAGATGTGGGTTAGTATATGGACTCATGGTCATGCTAAGGGGTGAATGAAACAAGTGGATTGGTTGTTTTGTTATATGGTTGGGAGGAACTTGGTTTTTTTTTTTTTTTTTTTTTTCATTTTTGTTTGACACCTTGTTCAGTGTATTTCATCTACTACTCATTCCTAGTTGAATGTTCTATGGATTAATAGTTGGTAGAATACCTTTAATAAATTCTATGTCATGTTCTATTGATTAATAGTTGCTAGAATAAATTTACTAAATTCTAGATGAATGTTTTGTTATTTAATAGCTGATGAGAATACATCTACTTATTTTGGTGGAATGTTTTGTGAGATAAATAGCTAGTAGAATATGAGATGGATTTAGAATAAGACTTTACATTTTAATTTTATTCAACTAGTAAATTGAAGAAAACTATTGTGAAGTTAGTTGCGATATAGTTGAATCATGTGTGTGTGTGTGTGTGTGTGTGTGTGTGTGTGTGTGTGTGTGTGTGTGTGTGTGTGTATAGGAAATACATTCTAGCTATAGACCACATAAAAAATTTGTGTTGTGAATTCGTAACTCGTACTAGACATGAGAAGATATATATGTATATACATGCTTTGATGTATATGGATCTTTACAATGTCAAATAAAGTCTCAGAAACAATTAGTATATATATATATATCACAACATAAATAAAGATACAGAAAAATATAAATAAATAATGCAACAAGTTGTTTATTGACCTTTTGAATAACTAAAAAATTCAAGTATTTCCACTGAATCCGATGATATTAATGGAGGGGATATTTAGAGTCCCCTCTACATTTTATAATAACCCATAAGCGAATGCTCAAGGATATAAATACAAAATATACTACCTATTACACAGTGAGACAATACATAAAATGAATCTTCAAATTTTACATAACACATGTGATCATAACCATTAATAGTGAAATCGTGTCATCATAAAAGGTTTCCCATTGTCTTTCCTTTAAAATTGAAGATACAAATAGCCGATACTGGGGCGTGGTATAAAATAATCACGATAATACTATTCTAGGGTGGAACCTATATCACTAAATATAGATAACTTCATTGATTAATTTTTTTTAATGTCGAGAGTTGGAACTCAAATACCTTTCAAGTGAGATCACCTCGTCAATCCACATCCTCGAAGATATTAAGTACTGTGAGATGAAAGATCAGGAATATCATTACACATAGCTATGACACAAATTAACAAAATTTAAAGACAAAGTAATGTTGAGGATGAATTCATTGAATTAAACATTACAAAATTAATACTGAATAAATGCTTAGCTTGAGGTTGGTCACGAGGTGATTTCCCATTAGGTGTGATGAGGAATTGTCCCTAGGCTTGGAAGGGGAGAGGTGGACATGGATTTGTCTAATGGGTACCCTCGCAAAGTAAGGAGGTCATCATTAGATTATCAATGACAAGTTTTACCCAAACATTTCAGAAAGTAAATAAATAGGAATAACCCTTTAAGAACTTAATAACGAGGGTGCTAAAAAGTTCGCACAATACCACAAATTTCGAACAAAGATGTTCTATTACTCTCTGGATGCTACCTCAATATTTTATTTATGATGAATGGAAATGCAATAAACAAGTTTCAAAACACAGAAACGGGAACCGAGAACTTATAATAAATTACTTACTCTTTACACAGTGGCATCATATGACTATTACGATCCTTGCCAAAAGTATGAAGAGTGCATTTAGATTTAGGGTAACGAGTCAGTTAAAAAAATATTTGATACAGTAATGGAGAAATCTCACAACACTCCATAGGAAAGGGTGTGTGATTATACATTGTATAATATGATCTTCATAGTGAATATTTACACATGAGAAGATAATTTCCTCCCTTAATAAAAACAATAATATTAATGTTGTCTTGATTGGATTGAATTATAACAAGACCCAAATTGTTGTCATGTCAGGAATCCAAAAATTCTAAAGTGCGGACGGAAGACTTACAAAACTATGTTTCTTCCCACGAAACCACTATTACAACATTTAAAAGGAATGAAAATAGTAATATTCTATTTCTAGTAAAATACTAGTTATCAGACAAAGTAAAACATTTATTTTATCTGAAGGGGCGATATTTGAAATAGAAAGAGCGATATTTATCTTTCTTTCTTATCACCTGATGAAATTCGATTTACCTTTGAAATAAAGATTTAGAGACCATGAACTTTTATAGACAATTAACGAATAGAAAAGAAGGTATCAATCTTTAAAGTCATGGAAGAACCAAGCTAGGGTTATAACCTCTACCGATTAGAACAGATATTGAAACACATAGTATGAGACCTTGAAAAATACAGTAAGTTTGACTGTGCTTTAGAAAACTAAACTCTCATGATGTTGGCTTCCCGTTCCTTGTTGGGTTATTAACACAAACTAGAATTTCCTATGAAGTTTCGTAGAGAAACAAATTTATATCGCAGGGTAAAATAAATGAGGACCCAATACAGGAAATAGCAGGGAGTGACAATAAACCCTAAATCTTAAAGAACTAAATATGATATTTAAAAACTCTAGTGTAGGAAAACGTCTTTGAAGGCTGATTTTATGTATTGTATGCGCATCTCTACTCTTTGTGAGTTAATCCAACTCTGAGAGAACGATTTTACTCCTGGTAGTATGCGCATCTCTACTCTGCGCGAGTTAATCCAACTCTATGTAATTTGACAGCTAACCCTGGATATGTCGAGCAATCGTTTACCTTCTATTGATTTTTACGTTTGTACTCTAGGTGGTTACTAAATGGTTTAACATGTTTTTAATTACTATTTAAATTCTGGTGCTTCAAGGTATTTTCTTTTAGTTACAAAACTAATGATGGGGCCCTATCTTCTTTTGCGAGGGTACCCATTAGCCATACATTCCTAGGCCCACTCCTCCCCTTTCAACTGTGGACAGATTCGTTTCTGAAAAGCTAGTGGTAACTCCTACGATGTGGACTTTACGTTAAGTATTATTTCATTTCTTAATAGTTATTTTCATTTGATTACTTAGCAAAATTTGTTGAATCTATTGATTTTCGTTTACATTTTTAATCAATTCGATTGAAATGGAATGAGGGATCGCCTTTCTCGAAAAGGTATTTGAGTTATGATCTTGACATATAATAAAAATTTCTCAGGTTTTGTTTACTAGTGGTACATGGTCCTTACCCTAGGGTACTCTACTATAATCATTTTCAACCAGGGTTTCAACCAGATCATTAGTGATTTAATTCTTAAATGAACATAGAGGTTATTGATACCATTGGAA
>SNQJ01S0128019.1:21248-31601 GCA_010110895.2 Picea sitchensis
TTCCAATGATAGGTTCGTGACAACCTTCAACAAGCTAAGCAACGCAAATTCTCCAATAAGGCAGGTAGCTCATCAAGATGTAGATTCAACAAACGATTTTCCCTCTCCCCCAGGCACTCAAAAAAATGGATACCATTTCTTCCTAAGGAAGGAGTATTGATCTAGATGGATATCGGTGGCCACCCACCTATTCCAACTAGCTCAAAATAGTGTTCTGGCAGTTTACTATTTTTAGCAGTTTTTCGGTTCCTAAACTTCTAGGGCCATTTTCATAGACTAAATGATTTGTTTTCATAATTGAGCACATAAATGATGGCATAAGGCTATGATTAATCCCCCAAAATGAATCTGTTCAATTATACCTTTCCAACGATCTATCATGCACCCCAAACAGAGACTGTATGTTAAAGTTACACCCCTGGGAAGTTGATACACCAAACTACCCAAAAGGGGGTCCACAAAATTGTTGGATTTTGATGTTAAAAATGAATTTAGAGCCTCATTGTAATTGTTGGCATAGGGGCAGACCAAGGGTTAAGCTCCAAGAGTGCACCAACAAGCCCTAAATACTGGCCCTTTCAGTAACACCTGCGAGGCAGATGCAGTCTCACCCGAAGTAGCTATGGGGGGTTGCAGGACACAGATGTCTACAACCAAGGGAATACAAAGTGGATCCAATACAATAACAAAAAAACATCTAGATGTCAGTTATCAACCTAGTCCTACCTCACACATTTGTCTGTCAGATACAACACAGTAATGGAATAACATTATATCAAGAATAAGAGAACACCACATCAATCACACACAACACCAAGACATACGTGGTTCACCCTCTCCCTAGGGATACTTCCACAGAACTGTTATTTATAACATATTAAGATGAAAGAATATAGTTCTTATCTGTGTTATTAGCTAGCATATCTTCTCTCTTTCTCTCTGTCTTCCCTCCCTATGCACCCAGCTGCAGTGTTGATCTTCGCACCCAGCTGAAGATCTTACAACACAGACTTCCCTCACTCCTCAATGCTTCTCTCTCTCACTACAATAATCACTCATAAAAATAATGAACTTGGAATGATCAATAACAAAAAAAACCCATCCCAAGTCCTCTTGACCTTTATTTATACATTACAATAGCTCACCAACAACCTTGGGCCTAAACCTAAGTGTCAAAACCCTAGATACCAAAACCCTAGGTGTATAAAAACCCTAGGTCAACTTGACCTACGTTTTCAGGGCTTTGCAAGCCTGTCTTTCCATCCTTATTGCACGGTGCTCCAAAGCATCCAACGATGGATTTTTTCTCCTGTTGAGTTTTACACGATCCATCTTCCTTGTTGATCTGTCATCCTCGATCTCCTCGTCCAATAGCTTGCTTTATCTTACTTTGCTTTGTCTTTTCTACTCTTCTTCTCACTTCACCCCAGTATCAGTCACTGTGTCTTCCACGTAGTTTGGATTCTATCTTTTCTACCTTACTCTTCTCTTACTTCCATACCCAAGGGCCAACAGGCCCGCAACACTCACCTGTGACTCGTCCCAAGGCACTTCAGATATGACCCTTCTGATTTTTTTCATCTTCAGGCTGCACAGAGTAGCCTATTCTTTATGCCCTTTCCTTCCCCACTGTGTGCATACTATCTTTCCTATTTCTAGTACCCAGTTTCAACTACACCTGGTACCTATATCCTTTTCCTTATGCTTTTAGTGAGAGTTGTGAGGCATCTAGTTGTCATAGTACAGTTTCAACCGACTCCCGTTCACCAAACCTTCCTTCCATTCTCCATTCAAGGTCTTCAACTATGCAACTCCTCCTTCTGTGACATATACAACCTCATATGACCCCATCCAATGTGTTATGAACTTTACTGGATGCTTCATGAATTTGTTTTCGTATATCAGTACCAAATCGCCTTGCTTAAATGCCTTCTGCTTGATATGTTTGTCATGGTAGGCCTTTTCTCTTTCCTTTTGTACCTATTGATTCAATCCTACAATAAATCTATCTTCTTCTAGTTCAACCAACTGAGCGAGCCTCTCTTGAACAATGCCAGTGTCATCCATATCTATAAAGGCTGTGATTTTTAAGCTTGGGATCAAATATTCCATCGGGACAACTACTTCGAGACCATAAACCAACTTAAAGGGGGTATGCATTGTTAGCTTCTTGCAAGTGGTTCTATAGGCCCATAGTACTGCTGGTACTCTTAAATCCCAGTCATCCCTGTTCACACTGCAAATCTTCGTCAGTGCTAGCTCCAAGATCTTATTGAATGCTTCAACTGTCCCATTCTCTTGTGAGTGGTAGGGTGTGCTCTTCTGATGATGGACTGCAAATTCCTCGGTCAAATCTTCAATAGTCTTATTAATAAAATGTGTGCCTTGATCACTCATAAGGATCTTCGGGCATCCAAACCTGGTTATGATGTCATAAAATATGAATCGTGCAGTTGTGGTTGCACTACAATCTCTTAGTGCTCTTGCTTCGGCCCATCTGTTTAAGTACTCTGTCGCAGTGATTATGTATCTAGATCCTGTGCACTTGCCTGGTGGGTTTATAGGTCCCACGAAGTCGATGGCCCATTTCTCAAATGCTTGTAGGGTCAACTACGATGCTAAAGGAATTTCATCTCTTCTGGATGGTTTCCCAACTCTTTGGCATACATCATAGACTCTTTAATAGTCCTTAACATCTATGTGTAAGGTAGGCCACTAGAGGCCAACTCTAAGAACCTTTTGCGTTGTTTCTTTTCCTGTGTAGTGTCCTTACACACCTCCTCAATATCTCATTAGGTCCCATCTTGTATATTTGTCCTCCTACATTATCTAACACTTTGTTAGTAAATGGTGTAGGGAATGGTTCATGTAAACATACATCATTCAGCTTCCTCAGATCTACATAGATCTTTATCTCTCCGGTCTTTTTATCCTACACCACCATAGGGTTAATCCATTCTGAATCTTCAATAGGTTCTATGATTCCTACCTCCAACATTCTATCAAGTTCAATCTTCACTTTCTCCTTATATTTAGGATTAAATCTGTAGGGTCTCTGTTTAACTAGCCTTGCATATGGTTTCAAAGGGATCCTCATCTCTCCCATGGGCCCTTTAATTCCCTTCATATCAGTGAACTTGGTTGGAAACAAGTCCTGATATTTGTGCAGTAACTCTGTGATCTTGTCAATAGTGGAAGCATCCCAATAATCTCAGACATTCGTAAGATTTAGTGTTTGCTCTGTTCCAATATTGAATTTTTTTTATTTTAATTGGTTGTCCAATGAAAGGTAGCTCAATTCCTGGTCCTTCTATGTCTCTTTGGCCTTCTGTTTCGGGGATGTTCACTTCCTAGGATCATCATCTTCATCAACATTGATATTGTAACAGCCTTGCAGTTTCTGTAGAGGCACAGTCCATTCGTCCTCTTATTGTTCCAAAGGGAGGCTATGTGCCTCCTCAAATACTTTATGTCTTACAATCTGTAATGCTTGATCTACTGTAGGATATTGGCTTTCAAACAAAAAGGTAGTTACAAAGTTCTGGGTCATACCTTCCCAATCTACAGTCATGAGGGGCAGTTTTGCTTGAAGATACCAATTAATAGGGGCTGTGTCTAGTGTGTTGATGAATTTGTGCACACACTTCTCTTGAGGAACGTTGCTCCAAGATTCCTCGCAACTTCGCACATGGTTCTTCACAAAGCTTCGACCAGTTTACCTAACTTCACAGCCTTCTACTTGTTTTGAAAACCACGATATCATCAAAGTGAGACATTGTACCCAGTCTGTAATGTTGTTTTTTTATGTCCCCCACCATCTTTCTAGGGTTTGTTTCAAGGACTCATCCATTTCCAACAATATTTGTTGTGTTGGTACAATTTCTTCAAAGTCCAACAAGAATGCTTCTAAATGATTGAGACCATCAAAGCTGGGCAAGTTACTTACTGTTGTGCCGATCTAGCGAACTTCTCAGGTTAATATAGCACATCTCCTTGTAGATACTTCATACATTTTGTTCTTCCAGTTCTCCAGTGCTTCTTTTGAATCTTATGAACATGCGTTGTCACTTCTCCATATTAGGTTCCCATCTGTCATAGGATTAATGTAATCTCATTTTCTGGCTATTAATTTCTATATGTTTTCTAGTTCATATGTGTGGTCTTCCTCTCTAATGGGTTTTGTCTATCTATGACCTTCATCGGGATCCAAAGGTGCAATGACCCTAAGGCCATCTCCTTCAAATGTCATTCTTATTTTCTTTAAATTAACCACAGTGGAATTATTGAAAGCCTAATCAATTCCTAACAACACAGGGTAAGGACAACTATCATCAACTATCTCAATGACCTCAAAGTCTGCAAACGTCCTTACTCCATCGATGTCCACAGGGACATGTTCCAATATTCCAAAGGGACTTATAGCTTTCTGATTAGCCATCCTAAGCCTGATAGGGGAATATATCAACTTAGTTTTTCCCATCAATTCCCAGGTCTACTTTGTCATGACATTGACCTCTGACCCTAAGTCAAGGACCACATAGTTGATATCATACTCTCCAATTTGAGAATTCAGGTGTGGTTCCTTATTTGTCCTTATATTTTTAGAGACTTGGTGTACTGCTCTATTCAACAAGGGATCTATATTTCCTAGCTCGTACGATCTGATTAAATTTTGTATCTCTTGTACAGTGATTTCATCCTGAATCAACTTAATACAAGTATATAAGAATTCCATGAGATTTCTTACCTCTTTTCCTTCTCCTGGCAGAGAAGACTAATCAAATGCCAAAGGCGTTCCACATTCTCTTACTTATGGTCGTTTCTTCGATGAAGAACATTGGTCTCTCCCGAATTATTTTCTTGCCTCCTCAAATATTTGTTTTTCTTTCTTTGCAGCGAAAACTTGTGTCTTCTCTGCAGCTTTCCTGACTCTTGATTCTTTTGTAGTCTTTCCTTGGGTCACTTTATATTCTTCTGTAACAACGCCTCCTCTAGTGATAACAATGACTCTAGGGTCCTCTCTGTGAGGTTCAACATATATTAGTTGCACTTGCAGGTTCTGCTAAGATACTCGTCTCTCCTGAAGTGTGGCTAGTGGCACAGGACAATCTTCGATAACATGTTCAAATGATCTGAAGTAGTTGCAAGTGGTAAAAGGGTTCTGACAGTCCCTTTCTAAGTGTCTTGGCTATGCATAATTATAACAAATGATTTGGCCCCTACCTCGACCCATAACTCCTCCTCGTCCTCTTCCTCTGAATCCACCAAGAGGGTTGAAGTTTCCTCTTCCTCGAGAATTATACTGCGTAGTGTTTCCTTATTGTTGTACTTTGCCTTGAATTTTGTATATATCCCTTAACCTTTCATGCATGAGGTCATAAGCCCTACAATCCCTATCATCATGCCCCACCAACTTACAGAACATGCAATACAGATTTGTGGGTGTCTGAACATAGTTTTTCATGTAACATCATTCACCAGGGCGATGTCTATTTCTACATACCTCGCACCATGGTAAGGTAACTTGCTTTAAAGGACTCAGGGTTCCAGATGCCAAATACTCATGAACTAGGGGACAGTGCTCATTCTCATGGCCTTCTGATTTTCATCTAATGCACCAGATATCTTCTCTTTTATCTTTTCCCTTGTCTTTTGTCATATCTTCAACCTGCGGAGATAAACGAGTTAGTTGACTCAAGATTTGACTCATACCTGAGTTGGATTCTCCCATAGGGGTTGATTCTAACTTCATGGTGATATCAAGCGCCTTTGCCTGTGAAGAAAACTTTTGTTGCATTAGAGGAACTCTGATGTGTGGTAAGAGGGCAGCAATGAACCATTCCTTGTTTTGCTCGTCTGTGATGTGAAAACCTCAAATGGCCTATCAAGGTCTTAAATATATGATCAAACTCCCACACAGGTTCAACTATTCTTTGCTTGATTTTTTTTATTTTTGTAATGCACTATGAATCTGACTTAGGTTTCTTGAATTTAGAAATTAGCGCAGTCTTAACGAAATTCAATGGTTTAGGTGCAGCTCCTTGGAAAAATTTCATGTACCATCTCAGCGCGCGATCTCAAAGGGTAGTACTAAACTGAGCTCATTTAACATCTTCATCGGTGACATTTTTAATACTCCACACAGCTTCACATAGAAAGCAGTGTTGATCAGGATCTTTAGATCCATCTCCTCTGAAGGTGGGTAACCTCATCTCATCTGCCATAGATTTTTCTAGGTTTCCTGACTGAATATGTGGTGGACTACTAGTGATAGTGCTTTGAGTGCTCTGGTGACTCTGATTACTCTGATCGCTTAATGTTGCTGAAACAATAGGAGGAATAATAGTACTTACTTCAACAGTCAGTGCGGTTCCTGAAGTTTATGGCCCTTCCCAGTGAGGTTCTTCAGCTTTCCCTTCCTCTACCCTAGTGGATTATGAATGCTCTTCATCTTTTAGATCTGTCTCTTCTCCATTGTAGAAACCCTCATCCCCGTAGTCATTCTTAAATAGGTTTGCAATATGAACTTCTCTGAACACTCTTCCACTGTGTGTATGTCCAACCTATGTGTTGTTGTCTCTTTCGGAGTTCTTGAACATTAGCCTTTTCCAATCCGACAGACTATTATACCTTTAAGATGTTCTTCTCATGCAATAACATCTTGATCTTCAACTTTAAAAAGTGTAAAAAATGTCCTCTGGGTCCCTTAAAGAAATACCTCTCAGCTTGCCTATATGACTCTACTCTTTCAACAACAAACTCGGTGACATACCCTCTAATGGTGATATCAAACCAATGATCTACTACTCTTGACATGGCATTATCAACTCTCTTTATCTTCTTGATTAGCGTCAATGTCGAAACCACAGGAGTTCTATATTTGATCTCAAATTGGGCATCTGCTAACCTAGCTATCCACTCATATAGCTCCTGATGGATTCCTCCAAAGAAAATCTCATGTATATCAGTAAAGATATATCTTCCCAACCAATCCTATGTAATAAGATTAGCGTTATTGTTTTGGGCTTCAGTGAAGTCCTTTTCTTCATCTTCTATCTACTTTTGAATCTCTGTCTTCGATGGAAACCACCTTGGCATTCCCTCAAGAAGATTTTGGTCCTGGAAATGGAACCATTTGTTAGCATAGGGGAAGACCCAAGCTTTAGCTCCAAGAGCGCACCAACAAGCCCTAACTACTGGCCCTTTTGGAAACACCTGCGAGGTATATGCAGTCTCACCCGAAGTAGCTATGGGGGGTTCCAGGACACAAATGTCTACAACCAAGGGAATACAAAGTGGATCCAATACAAGAGCGATACAACATCTAGATGCCAGTTATCAACCCAGTCCTACCTCGCACATTTATATTTCAATTCTAACACAGTAATGGAATAACAATATATCAAGAATAAGAGAACACCACATCAATCACACACAACACCAAGACATACATGGTTCACCCTCTCCCTTGGGCTACATCCACATCAATGTGCTTTATAATATATTAATATGAAAGCATAAAAATCTTATCTTTGTTCTTAGCTAGCAGAACTTCTCTCTTTCTCTCTGTCTTCCCTCCCTGTGCACCGATTGTAGGGTTGATCTTCGCATCCAGTTGAAGATATTACAAAACAGACCTCCCTCACTCCTCAATGCTTCTCTCTCTCACTACAATAATCACTCATAACAATAACGAACTTGGAACGATCAATAACAACAACAAAAACCCATCCCAGGTCCTCTTGACCTTTATTTATACATTACAATAGCTCACCAACGAACTTAGGCAAAAACCTAAGTGTCAAATTCCTAGATACCAAAACCCTAGGTGTCTAAAAACCCTAGGTCAACTTGACCTACGTTTTCAGGGCTTCATCAACCTATCTTTCCTTCCTTCTCATGCGGTGCTCCAAAGCATCCAACAGTGGCTTTTTCCACTTGCTGAGTTGTCCACAATTTGTCTTCCTTGTTGATCTATCATCCTCGATCTCCCTGTCCAATAGATTGTTTTCTCTTACTTTGCTCCGTATTTTCTACTCTCCTGCTCAGTTTGACCCAGTATCAATCACTGTGTCTTCTACGTAGTTCACATTCCGTCTTTTCTCCCTCACTCTTCTCTTACTTCCATACCCAAGGGCCAACAGTAATCATCTTCTTGTGAATGTGAGTATTCATCACATCTCTTCTCATAAATAATTTTCCACCATTCTAGCGAGTCTCACTCTATATTTCTAGAGTTTTATACATTTCTCTCATTAATAGAAGTTGTGTATTATTATATATCTGTGGCTATTTTTATATATTTGATATATATGTGTGTGTGTGTGTGTGTGTGTGTGTGTGTGTGTGTGTGTGTGTGTGTGTTATATTATTGGTTGTCTTACAATATCTCTATATATTTATGTGGTATATCTCCACTCTCATTTCCTGCCAAAAATAATCTGGATCAGTGGTATCAAAGCAAACTTCTCTTGATCAGTTTTCAATACATGTCCCTGATGAGGTTTGAGTATAGAAATTTGGGTCTCGGGGCTTGTCTCTCTTGAGGAAAATCACTATTTCACACCCAAGAACCCCTCCATGGAAGAAGAAAAGAAAAATGACAGAGCAGAAGATTCTATTAATCTATTTCTTGAGCAAGCTCTCACACGACAAAGGGATAAAATGATGGAAAATTTTTCCCACATCCTTCAATGTCTGCTGATAAAGAAAGTCATGTCTACATCAAGCGGCCACTTTGGAGGCACCTCGTCTTTCAAGGTACAAGTTAAATTTTATATTCCCATACTTGAAGGAAAGATAGATGCAGATGCCCGAGAAAAATGGTTAAATCTACTAGAAGGTTATTTCTCTATTCATAATTTCTCCAACAAAGAAAATATCACTTTCGCACTCCTTAAGGTTCTCCCCCATGTCAAACATTTCTAGGAAACGTACTGGGAGAAAAGTTCCATAGAGAAGTCTGAAATATATGAGGTTGAGCCCACTTGAGTTTTTTTGTGGATTCATTCAAGGAACAATATTATCCTACTGGAAACTATGATACCAAGTACAAGAGATGGACCACACTATAGCAAGAGAGGGGCCAAGTAGTGTCAAATTTCACCAATATATTCCATACCTTGCGCACCAAGATGGGTATCAAAGACTCTGAGTGAAATTTGGTTCTAAAATACCATGGGGCTCTACACAAATACATCCAAACTAAAATGGATTTTATAGAAATCTCATCATTGGGTGTTGCTTATCGATATGTTGTTAAAATCAAGTATAAATTTAAGCATCAGAACAAGCGGGAGTTCGGGTCTGCAAACCTGCAACAACCAAATTATGGTAAATACAACTCTAACAACCATCATTCAGAAAACTAGTCCAAGCCACAAGAAAAGAAGGGTAACAAAAAGATGAAGGACACTGGAAAATGGTGTGATTTCCACAAATTCCCCTAGCACAACACCTATGAATGTTGCTCAAAATAGTCATTGGTGGTCAAGATCAAATACAAGGAGCCAAACCCTAATTTGAAATCTGATTCATTAAATAATGGAAAAAGATAGATCATCAATGCAAACCCCAATACTATTGTCTCGACTGCAATAATTGAACCAGAAGAACTGACATATCCCAAAGAGGGGGAGGCACTTTTTCATTCTCATAAGTGGGTGAAGGGGACCCTGTTGAATTTTATTTTTGATAGTGGAAGACAGAAGAACCTCAACTCAACAAAGGTCGTAAAAAAATTGGGATTGTCAACAACACCATACTCACAACCATACAACATTGAGTGGCTTTGCTAGGGAAGAGATACTCATGTCAGAAAGTAGTGTCGATTTTCATATGGCATCCAACCCTTCAAGGATGAGGTATTATGTGATCTTTTCCCACTTGATGTTTTTGATGTTCTGTTGGGCCAACCATATATGTCGAAGCACCATGTTATTTATGAGTCTCAACCTAGTAATGTCATTGTTATTCTGGGGGTCATCTCTAAAGGATACAAAAGGTAGTTCCAACTACTATCCCACCTAAACAATGCTGCAAGGTAGTATCTCACAATACAAAACTCAATGTCTTCACAGTCTGTTCAAAAGGTGAACAAAAGGACACCACAACCATTGCAGCCTTATTCCAAGCATCATTTTTCCAGTAGAAGCAGGTCGACAAGATTGAAGCAAAGTGCAAGGATTCATTCTTCACATAGTCATATCATGTATCCATACTATTTAAAAATGTCCAACCCTTCCAGCAATAGGTTCGTGACAGCCTTCAACATGCTAAGCAACACAACTTCTCCAACAAGGCAAGCAACTCATCAAGATGCATATTCAACAAACATTTTTCCCTCTCCCTCGA
>SNQJ01S0128019.1:34736-47402 GCA_010110895.2 Picea sitchensis
GATGGATAATGTTTCCCACATCCTTCAATTCCTATCGATAACAACAAACACGTCTTCATAAAGTGGTCACTTTGGAGGCACCTTTCCTTTCAAAGTACAAGTTAATTTTAATATTCTCGTATTTGAAGGACACATAGATGCAGATGCCCTAGAAAAATGGTTAAATCTACTAAAAGGTTATTTCTTTGTTCATAATTTCTCTGACAGAGAAAAGAGCACCTTCACACTTCTTAAGGCTCTCCCCCATGTCAGAAATTGGTGGGAAACTTACTGGGAGGAAAGTTCCACAAAGGAGTCTAAAATATATGAGGTTGACCCAACTTGGGAGCTTTTTGTGGATGCAGTCAAGGAACAATAGTACCCTATTGGAAACTATGATGCCCAATACATGAGATGGACCACTTTGTGGCAAAAGAGGGGCCAAGAAGTGACATATTTCACCAATACCTTCCATACCTTGCACAACAATATGGGTATCAAAGACTACAAGCAGCGTTTGGTTCTGAAATAGATACATCCAAACTGAAATAGATTTTCTGGACATCTCATCACTGGGTGTTTCTTATCAATATGTTGTTAAAATTGAGTATACATTTAAGCACTAGAACAAGTGGGAGTTCAGGTTTGGAAACCTGCAACAACACAACTATGGTAAATACAACCCTAACAACCAGCCTTCAAAAAACCATTCCAATCCATAGAAAAAGAAGGGTAACGAAAATACAAAGGAAACTGGGAAATGGCGCGATTTCTATAAATGCCCCTGGCACAACACCAATGAATGTCACTCAAAATAGTCATTGGTGGTTGAGATCATAGAAAAGGATTCAAACCTTGATTTGGAATCTGATTCAGAAAATAACGGGAAAAGATAGATCATTGACACAGACCCCATTGCTAATATCGCGACCACAACAATTCAACCAGAAGAACCGGTAGCTTCTAAAGAGGGGGAGTGCCTTTTCCATTCACAGATGTGGGTGAAGGGCACCCCGCTACATTTTATTATTGATAGAAGAATCCATAAGAACCTCATCTTAGTAGAGGTCATCAAACAAATGTGATTGTCGACAACACCACACCCGTAGCCATAGAACATCGAGTGGCTTCACCAGAGAAGAGATCTTGATGTCAGCTAGCAGTGACAATTATCATACGACATCCATCCCTTCAAGGATGAGGTATTATGTGATGTTGGCCCACTATATGTGTGTGATGTTCTGATGGGTCAAGCATATATGTGGAAGCACCATGTTATTTATGAGTCTCGACCTCATAGTGTCATTGTTACTCTGGCGGATCATCTCTACAGGATGAAAGAGGTAGTTCCAACTATTGTCCCACCTAAATAGTGTCGCAAGCTAGTATCTCACACTAAAAAATCTAGCTTCTTCGCAGTTTGTTCAAAAGGTGAATAGAAGAACACCACAACCACTATGGCCTCAATCCAAGCACCTTTTTTCTAGAAGAACCAATTCAACAATATTGAAGAAAATCACAATGATTCCTTCTACACATAGTCATCTCATGTAGCCATACTAGTTAAAATGGTCCAAACCTTTCAACCACAGGTTTGTGACAGTCTTCAAAAATCCAAGCAACGCAACTTCTCCAGAAATGCAAGCAAATCATCAAGATGCAGATTCAACAAATTCTTTTCCCTCTCCCATGGGAACTCAACACAATGGAGACCATTGCTTCCTAAGGACAAAGGATTGATCTAGGTGGATATCATTGGCCAGCCACCTATTCCAACTGGCTCAACATAGTCTTCTAGAAATTTACTATATTTAGCAGTTTTTCAGTTCTTAAACTTCTAAGACCATTTTAAGGTCCTAAATTAAGTTCTTTCAGGATTGAGCACCACAATTATAACCAAAGGATATGATTGAGCCCTGATCTGAAAATGATCCTTAAAATACTTGGTTGAGTTTTAAGCATGTGTTAAATTACCATTCAAAATCTTAAATGAGGAAGGAGATATTAATGAAATAATGTTGCATCCATCATAGAGAATACAAAATAGGAAGTAAACATTAAGAAAAACAAACCATAATTCCAAGATTGTTAATGGAGTTCAGCAAGATTTCCTACGTCTATGGGCCTTTATCTCAATGGGGGAGGATTTCTTATTAATATTCAATGCTACAAAGTTTCATCAGAAGTATCTCAAATGTATTACAAACTATTCTGGCTGTGTTTTTCTCGACCTCACAAATCCAACACAATTGACGGAACTGAAAAAGGTTGAGCGTAGCTCCCGGAAATGGCCTCCAAAATTTGCTTCCTCAATGGATTCCCTGCATAAAAATGGCTTAAGATTTCAAATTATTCAACAAATTTTTTTTTCTGAACCTCCTCATGCTTTAAAAAACCTATGATTCTTATATATTTGGATTTGGGGGTCATTTCCCAACTTCCCCACAAGATTTGGCCTAAAAAAGGGCTCCAAATCCTCAAAAATGGGAAAAATCCTCCAAAAATCAGGCCAATAAGCATTAAAAACTTTATAATAAGGTTGGAAACCCACTTTTGGGGAAACATTGGTGCGCTATATTCCTTGCTTCGGGCTCCTGGTCATATGGGAGTGCCATGTTGTTGGTTGTGGAGCCTGATTATCTTCCTGATTCAGAGGTCTTTTGTTTTTGGTTGTTTATACCCCATGAAGTATTTACACCCCAGATGTATGTACACTCTTCCACGTGGGGGAGTGCAGATGGGGGTTACCCCCTTTGCGGGGTCTGGAGGAAAGTGAACCCTGGAAGGGGTTTGGGGGTGAAGCCCCCGAAGAAAAAAAATGCCTTGTAAATGTATATTGTAATTTCATTGTAAATATGGATCGTTCATTATAAGGTCACAAATCTAACAGTAGAAATTATGTTAGGGTTTTTTTCCCTAGAAGGCAACCCTCTGTTATGATGTCTCACCCATGCTTTTCCATCACATTTCCTCACTAAGGATAACACCAACAACATCATCAAATTTTAAATTATTTGAACCAGAGACAGAGTTACCTATAGCCATGACCAAACCATTCCAGCTTTCTGGCAATGAGGACAAGATTAGAAGAGCCCTGACCTCATCATCAAAGTCCACTTTTACAGAACTTAGTTGATTAGTGACCGTATTAAAATCATTTAAATGATCTGCAATAGACCCACCTTCTGACATCTTCATATTAAATAATCTCTTCATTAGAAATAGCTTATTGGACGCTGAGGGTTTTTCATACAATTTAGCTAATGTGTCCATCAAACCCTTTGTTGTGCTTTCTTTCAAAATATTGAAAGCCACCGACGTTGCCAGGCTTAGCCATATCGTTCCTAGAGCCTTTCTGTCAAGAATCTCCCATTCTTCATCCTTCATAGTTGTTGACTTCTTTGTTATTTCGCCCAATGGTAGGAATAGATCCTTTTGATATAAATATTCTTCATGGCGGAAGAAAAGAAAAACGACGGAAAAAATATTATATTCATGTGTTGCTTGAGCAAGCTCTCACACAACAGAGGGACGAAATGATGGAAAATTTTTCCCTCATCTTACAACATTTGTCAATAACAACAACTACCTATTCATCAAGTGACCACTTTGGAGCCACCTCGCCTTTCAAGGTACAAGTTAATTTTGATATTCTCCTATTTGAAGGACAGATATATGCGGATGCCCTAAAAAATGGTTAAATCTACTAGAAGGTTATTTATCTGTTCATAATTTCTCCGACAAGGAAAATATCACCTTCACACTCCTTAAGGCTCTCCCCCGTGTCAAACATTGGTAGGAAAATTACTAGGAACAAAGTTCCATAGAGGATTATGGAATATATGGGGTTGAGCCCACTTGGGATTATTTTGTGGATGTAGTCAAGGAACAATATTACCTTTTTGGAAACTATTATGACCAATACATGAGATGGACCAAACTACGGAAAGAGAGGGGCCAAGCAGTGTCGGAGTTCACCAATACCTTCCATACCTTGCGCATAAAACTGGGTATTATAGACTCTAAGATAAATTTGTTTCAGAAATATCTTGGCGCTCTACAAAGATACATCCAAAATGAAATGGATTTTCTGGATATCTCATCACTAGGTGCTTCATATTGATATGTTGTTAAAATAGAGAAGAAATTTAAGCACTAGAACAAGCGAGAGTTTGGTTCTGCAAATCCGCAACAATCAAAGTATGGTAAAGATAACCCTAACAACTAGCCTTCAGAAAACCATTCCAAACCATAGAAAAATAAGGGCAATGGAAAGATGAAGTAGGACACTAGAAAATGGTGCGATTTCCACAAAATCCCTTGCAACAATATCATTGAATGTCGCCCAAAAAAGTCATTGGTGGTCGATATCAAAGACAAGGAGTCAAACCCTAATTCAGAATCTAATTTAGAAAATAATGGAAAAGAATAGATTGACAAGATTGAAGAAAATCACAATGATTCCTTCTACACACAGTCATCTCATGTAGCCATACTGGTTAAAATGGTCCAACCCTTTCAACCACAGGTTCATGACAACCTTTAAAAAGCCAAGCAATGTAACTTCTCCAGCAAGGAAAGAAGATCATCAAGATGCAGATTCAACCAATTATTTTCCCTCTCCCATGGGAACTTAACATAATGGAGACCATTGCTTCCTAAGGACAAAGGATTGATCTAGGTGGATATCAGTGGCCAGCCACCTATTCCAACTGGATCAACACAGTCTTCTAGAAATTTACTATTTTTAGCAATTTTTCAGTTCTTAAACTTCTAAGGCCATTTTAAGGTCCTAAATTAAGTTCTTTCAGGATCGAGCACCACAATTATAACCAAAGGATCTGATTGAGCCCTGATCCAAAAATGATCCTTCAAATACTTGGTTGAGTTTTAAGCATGTGCTAAATTATCATTCAAAATATTAAATGAGGAAGGAGATATTAATGAAATAATGTTGCAGCCATCATAAAGAATACAAAATAGAAAATAAACATTAAGAACAACAAACCATAATTCCAAAATTGTTAACGGAATTCAGAAACTTTTCTACGTCTCTAGGCCTTTATCTCAATGGGGGAGGCTTTCTTATTAATATTAAATGATACAAAGTTACATAATAATTATCTCAAATTTATTACACACTAGTCTAGATGTGTTTTTCTCGACCTCACAAATCCAACACAACTGACGGAACTGAAAAAGGTTGAGCGTAGCTCCCAGAAATGGCCTCCAAAGTTCGCTTCCTCAATGGATTCCCTGCATAAAAATGCCTTAAGCTTTCAAATTATTCAACATTTTGTTGTTTCTGAACCTCCTCATGATTTCAAAAACCTATGATTCTTATATATTTGGATTTGGGGGTCATCTCCCAACTTCCCCACAAGATTTGGCCTAAAAAAAGGCTCCAAATCCTCAAAAATGGGAAAAATCCTCCAAAAATCAGGCTAATAAGCATTAAAATCTTTATAATAAGGTTGGAAACCCACTTTTGGGGAAACATTACTATGCTAGACCTCTTTCTTCAGGCTCCTGGTCATATGGGAGCGCCATGTTGTTGGTTGTGGAGCCTGATTATCTTCCTGATTCAGAGGTCTTTTGTTTTTGGTTGTGTTTATACCCCATGAAGTATTTACACCCCAGATGTATGTACACTCTTCCACATGGGGGAGTGCAGAGGGGGGTTACCCCCTCTGCAGGGTCTGGGGGAAAGCGGGCCCCTGGAAGGGGTTCGGGGGTGAAGCCCCTGAAGGAAAAAATGCCTTGTAAATGTATATTGTAATTTCATTGTAAATCTAGATCATTCATTATAAGGTCACAAATCTAACGGTAGAAATTATGTTGGGGTGTTTTTCCCTAGAAGGAAACCCTTTGTTATGATGTCTCACCCGTGATTTTCCATCACATTTCCTCATTAAGGATAACACCAACAACATCATCAAATTTTAAAGTATTTGAACCAGAGACAGAGTTACTTATAGCCATGACCAAACCGTTCCAGCTTTCTGGCAATGAGCACAAGATTAGAAGAGCCTTGACCTCATCATCAAAGTCCACTTTTATAGAACTTAGTTGATCAATAACTGTATTAAAATCATTTAAATGATCTACAACAAACCTATTTTCTGACATCTTTGTATCAAATAATCTCTTCATTAGAAATACCCTATTGGTCACTAAGGGTTTTTCATACAATTTAGCCAATGTGTCCATCAAACCCTTTGTTGTCTTTTCTTTTAAAATATTGAAAGCCACCAATGTTGCCAAGCTCAACCGTATTGTTCCTAGAGACTTTATGTCAAGAATCTCTCATTCTTCACCCTTCATAGCTGTCGGCTTCTTTGTTATTCTGCCCAATGGTAGGAATAGATCATTTTGATATAAATATTCTTCATGGCGGAAGAAAAGAAAAACGACGGACAAAAGATTATATTCATATGTTGCTTGAGCAAGCTCTCACACAACAGAGGGACGAAATGATGGAAAAACTTTCCCTCATCTTAAAACATTTTTCGATAACAACAAGTGCATATTCATCAAGCGGCCACTTTGGAGCCACCTCTCCTTTCAAGGTACAAGTTAATTTTGATATTCTCGTATTTGAAGGGCAGATATATGCGGATGCCCTAAAAAATGGTTAAATCTACTAAAAGTTTATTTATCTGTTCATAATTTCTCCGACAAGGAAAGATCACCTTCACACTCCTTAAGGCTCTCCTGTATGTCAAACATTGGTGGGAAAATTACTAGGAACAAATTTCCACAGACGATTATGGAATATATGGGGTTGAGCCCACTTGGGATTATTTTGTGGATGTAGTCAAGGAATAATATTACCTTGCTGGAAACTATGATGACCAGTACATGAGATGGACCAAACTACGGAAATAGAGGGGCCAAGCAGTGTTCAAGTTCACCAATACCTTCCATACCTTACGCATAAAACTAGGTATCAAAGACTCTAAGAGAAATTTGTTTCTGAAATATCGTGGCGCTCTACAAAGATACATCCAAAATGAAATGGATTTTTTGGACATCTCATCACTAGGTGTTGCTTATCGATATGTTGTTAAAATAGAGCAAAAATTTAAGCACTAGAATAAGTGAGAGTTTGGTTCTGCAAATCCACGACAATCAAAGTATGGTAAAGATAACCCTAACAACTAGCCTTCAGAAAAGCAGTCCAAACCACAGAAAAATAAGGGTAACGAAAAGATGAAGTAGGACACTGGAAAATGGTACGATTTACACAAAATCCCTTGGAACAACATCAATGAATGTCTCCCAAAAAATTCATTGGTGGCCGATATCAAAAACAAGGATTCAAACCCTAATTCAGAATCTGATTTAGAAAATAATGGAAAAGGACAGATCATTGATGTAGACCCCACTGCTACTGTCACAACCGCAACAATTCAACCAGAAGAACTGATAGCAAGGATGATTTTAAGGATGGAAATTTATTTTAAAATGTAGAAACCTTGGTGAATCTTATTAATCCTTCATATGCCAACTATAAATGTTTGGTGATTTGTCTGTAAAAATATTCAAATTTATAAGTATTTTATATATTTTTTATAAATTTTTGGCGATTTTTAAGGTAAAATAATTTTATCCTATAGAATTTGGGTGAATCATTTTTAAAATAGCGAATCGTGTTTTTGGAGAAACCATGGAAAATTATCCCATGAGACAAATTTAACCCCTAAAATCATCCATGGCTGGTAGATGTTGAAGAGGGGGAACACCTTTTTCATTCACAGATCTGGGTGAAAGGGAACCCCGCTGCATTTTATTGTTGATAGTAGAATCCATAAGAACCTCATATCAACAGAGGTCCTCAAACAATTGGGATTGTCGAAAACACCATACCCACATCCATACAACATTAGATGGCTTCACTAGGGACGAGATATTTGTGTCAGCCAATAGTGTCAATTGTCATATAGCATCCAACCCTTTAACGATGAGGCATTATGTAATATTGTCCCACTAGATGTTTACAATGTTCTATTGGGATAGCCATATATGTGGAAGTGCCATGTTATTTATGAGTCTCGACCCCATAGTGTCATTATTACTCTAGGGGGTCATCTCTGAAGGATACCAAATCTAGTTCCAACTAATGTCCCAACTAAACAGTGTCTCAAGGTAGTATTTCATACTACAAAATTGATCTTCTTCACAGTTTGTTCAAAAGGTGAATAGAAGAACACCACAATCATTGGAGCCTTAATCAAAGCACCTTATTTCCAGTAAAATAAGGTCAACAAGATTGAATCAAAGTGAAAGTATTTATCATGTATCCGGACTGGTTAAAAAGTTCCAAACATTCCATCCATGTATCCAGACTGGTTAAAAAGTTCCAACCCTTCCATCAATATATTTGTGACAGCCTTCAACTAGCTAAGAAATGAAAATTCTCCAACAAGGAAAGCAATGCATCAAGATGCATATTCAACCAATGATTTTCCCTCTCCCCCCGGGAACTCAACATAATGGACACCATTTCTTCCTAAGGAGGTAATATTGATCTAGGTGGATATCGATGGCCACCCACCTATTCCAACTGGCTCAAAACAGTCTTCTGACAATTTACTATTTTTAGTAGTTTTTCGGTTCCTAAACTTCTGGGACATTTTCATGGCCTAAATGAAGTGTTTTCAGGAATCATCATCTCAATGAAATTATGAGGATCTGATTGAGCCCCCAAAATGAATCTCCTTGACAATACATTTCCAACCAGCTATCATGTGCCCCAAATGGAGACGATAAGCCAAAGCTACACCCCTGGGAAGTTGATACACCAAATTATTCAAAACAGGGTCCACAAAATTGTTGGCTTTTCATATTCAAGGGTTAGGTTTTTGGATTTTATTTATGTTAAAAAGGTCTTTAGAGCCTCATTTTAATCATCTTCTTTCAAATGTGAGTAGTCGTCACATCTCTTCTCATAATTAAGTTGCCACCATTCTAGCGAGTCTTTCACTCTGTATTTCTACAATTTTGTACATTTCACTCATTAATAGAAATTGTGTATCACTGTATATCTATGCCTCTTGTTTTATATATATGTGTGTGTGTATGTGTGTGTGTGTGTGTGTGTGTGTGTTATGTGTTATATTATTGTCTCTCTTTCAATATCTATGTATATTTTTGTGTTATATCTCCGCTCTCATTTCGTGTTGAAAATAATCTGGATTAGTGGTATCAGAGGAGGCTTCTCTCGATCGTTTTTTAGTGAATGTCCCCAACGAGGTCCAAGTATAGAAAGTTGGGTATCGATCCTGTCTATATTGAGGAAAATCCCTCCCACATGCCCAAGAAACCCTCCATGGAGGAAGAAAAAAAAATGATAGGGTAGAAGATTCTATTAATTTTTTTCTTGAGCAAGCTCTCACACGACAGAGGGACGAAACGATGGATAATTTTTCCCATATCCTTCAATTCTTATCGATAACAACAGGCGTGTCTTCATTAAGCAGTCACTTTGGAGGCACCTTTTCTTTCAAAGTACAAGTTAATTTTAATATTCACGTATTTGAAGGCCATATAGATACGGATTCCCTAAAAAAATGGTTAAATCTACTAGAAGGTTATTTCTTTGTTCATAGTTTCTCCAACAGAGAAAAGAGCACCTTCACACTCCTTAAGGATTTCCCCCGTGTCAAAAATTGGTGGCAAACTTACTGGGAGGAAAGTTCCACAAAGGAGTCTGAAATATATGAGGTTAACCCCACTTGGAAGCTTTTTGTGGATGTAGTCAAGGGACAATAGTACCCTATTGGAAACTATGATGTCCAATACATGAGATGGAAAACTTTGTGGAAATAGAGGGGCCAAGAAGTGACAGAGTTCAATAATACCTTCCATACCTTTCACACCAATATGGGTATCAAATACTATGAGCGACATTTGGTTCTGAAATACTGTGGGGCTCTACAGAGATACATCCAAACTGAAACATTTAAAATTGAGTAGACATTTAAGCACTAGAACAAGTGGGAGTTCAGGTTTGGAAACCTGCAACAACACAACTATGGTAAATACAACCCTAACAACCATCCTTCAAAAAGCCATTCCAATCCACAGGAAAAGAAGGGTAACGAAAATATGAAGGACACTGGGAAATGGCGTAATTTCCTAAAATTCCCCTTGCACAACACTGGTGAATGTCACTCAAAACAGTCATTGGTGGTTGAGATCAAAGAAAAGGATTCAAACCTTGATTTGGAATCTGATTCTAAAAATAATGGAAAAAGACAGATCATCGACACAGACCCCACTGCTAATGTCACGACCATAACAATTCAAACAGAAGAACTGGTAGCTCCTAAAGAGGGGGAGTGCCTTTTTCATTCACAGATGTGGGTGAAGGGCACCCTGCTACATTTTAATGTTTATAGAAGAATCCATAATAACCTCATCTCAGCATAGGTCATCAAACAAATGTGCGTGTCGACAACACCACACCCGTAGTCATAGAACATCGGGTGGCTTTGCCAGAGAAGAGATCTTGATGTTAGCTAGCAGTGTCAATTATCATACGACATCCATCCCTTCAAGGATGAGGTATTATGTGATGTTGCCCCACTATATGTGTGTGATTTTCTATTGGGTCAACCATATATGTGGAAGCACCATGTTATTTATGAGTCTCGACCTCGTAGTGTCATTGTTACTCTGGTGGGTCATATCTACAGGATGTTAGAGATAGTTCCAACTATTGTCCCACCTAAACAGTGTTGCAAGCTATTATCTCACACTAAAAAATCCAAATTCTTCACAGTCTGTTCAAAAGGTGAACAGAAGAACACCACAACCACAATAGCCTCAGTCCAAGCACCTTTTTTGTAGAAGAACCAATTTGACAAGATTGGAGCAAATCGCAATGATTTCTTCTACACAGAGTCATCTCATGTAGCCATACTGGTTAAAATGGTCCAACCCTTTCAACCATAGGTTCGTGCCATCCTTCAAAAATCCAAGCAATGCAACTTCTCCAGCAAGGCAAGCAAATCATCAAGATGCAGATTCAATAAATGATTTTCCCTCTCCCACAAGAACTCAACACAATGGAGACCATTGCTTCCTAAGGACAAAGGATTGATCTAGGTGGATATCAGTGGCCAACCACCTATTCCAACTGGCTCAACACAGTCTTCTAAAAATTTACTATTTTTAGCAGTTTTTCAGTTCTTAAACTTCTAAGGCCATTTTAAGGTCCTAAATTAAGTTCTTTCAGGATCAAGCACCACAATTATAACCAAAGGATCTGATTGAGCCCTGATCCAAAAATGATCCTTAAAATACTTGGTTGATTTTTAAGCATGTGTTAAATTACCATTCAAAATCTTAAATGAAGAAGGAGATATTAATGAAATAATGTTGCAGCCATCATAAAGAATAAAAAATAGAAAGTAAACATTAAGAACAACAAACCTTAATTCCAAGATTGTTAATGGAGTTCAGCAAGATTTCCTACGTCTCTGGGCCTCTATCTTAGTGGGGGAGGCTTTCTTATTAATATTCAATGCTACAAAGTTACATCAGAAGTATCTCAAATGTATTACAAACTAGTCTGGATTTGTTTTTATTGACCTCACAAATCCAACACAACTGACGGAACTGAAAAAGGTTGAGCGTAGCTCCCTGAAATGGCCTCCAAAGTTTGCTTCCTCAATGGATTCCCTACATAAAAATGGCTTAAGCTTTCAAAACTCCTCCAAAAATCAGGCTAATAAGCATTAAAATCTTTATAATAAGGTTGGAAACCCACTTTTGGGGAAACATTGGTGCACTAGACCCCTTGCTTCGGGCTCTTGGTCATATGGGAGCGCCATGTTGTTTGTTGTGGAGCCTGATTATCTTCCTGATTCATAGGTGTTTTGTTTTTGGTCATGTTGCTACCCCATGAAGTATTTACACCCCAGATGTATGTACACTCTTCCATGTGGGGAAGTGTAGAGGGGTTTGTTGTGGTTGTATCCCTTCATAGGAGTGTAGAGGGGGTTTGTTGTAGGTTGTATCCCTTCATACGATGGATAATAATAAAGGAAGGACCTGGCAATTTCTCTATTGGACGTAGCCCACACTAGGTGAACCACGTAAATTTGTGTCTCTATTGTATTGTGTATCTTTTGTGTTTTGTTTCCACATTTGTTTTATTTTATTGCTCCATGGTCCTATTTTTCTAACAACCAGTTACAGAGCGAAAGGTAACTCACAGGAAAAGAGAGTTCCTAGTTCGATTGGGAGCATTTTCGGAAGATGGAAAGTTTAGGGTCGAAAAATTTAACGACCAAAACTACCAGTTATGGAAGATGTAGATGGAAGAATATTTATATCGAAAGAATATATTCCTACCATTGGGCAGAATAGAAAAGAAGCCGACAGCTATGAAGGATGAAGAATGGGAGATTATTGACAGAAAGGCTCTAGGAACGATACGGCTAAGCCTGGAAGCATCGGTGGCTTTCAATATTTTGAAAGAAAAGACAATGAAGGGTTTGATGGACGCATTGGCTAAATTGTATGAAAATCCCGTAGCGTCCAATAAGGTATTTAAAATGAAGATATTATTTAATACGAAGATGTCAGAAGGTGGGTTTGTTGCAGATCATTTAAATGATTTTAATACGGTTACTAATCAACTAAGTTCTGTAAAAGTGGACTTTGATGATGAGGTTA
>SNQJ01S0128026.1:0-11133 GCA_010110895.2 Picea sitchensis
GTTGAAGGATGTGGGAAAAATTCTCCATCATTTCGTCCCTCTGTCGCGTGAGAGCTTGCTCAAGAAACAGACTGATAGGATCGTCTGCTCTGTCATTTTTCTTTTCTTCTGCCATTGAGGGTTTCTTGGGTGTGCAAGAGCGATTGTCCTCAAGAGACACAAGATCGAGACCCAACTTGCTATACTCAGACCTCGTCGGGGACATGCATTGAAAACCGATCAAGAGCAGCGTGCTCTGATACCACTGATCTAGATTATTTTCGGCACAAAATGAGAGCGGAGATATAACACATAAATATTTAAAGATATTGCAAGAGAGACAACAATATAACAGAGATATAGCGGAAATAAAACAAGATACACGATTTCTATTAACGAAATAAATGTATAGAGACTGTAAAATACAGAGTGAAAGACTTGCTAGAATGGTGGTAGCTTATATCTGAGAAGAGATGTGACGGCTACTCGCATCCGTGAGAAGATGATTATTACAATAAGGCTCTAAGGGCATTTTTAACATAAGTAAAATCCAAAACCCTAACCCCGGAAGATGAAAATCCAAAAGGTTTGTGGGCCCCGATGGGGGTAGTTGATACGTCAACTTCCCAGGGGTGTAACTTTTGCATACGATCTCTGTTTGGGGCGCTCAATAGCTCATTGGAAAGATCTATCTGAGAACTACAACTTTTGGGTGATCCATGTTGCACCCCGTTTTCTCAAAAAACATCGTTTAGGGCCTCAAAATGGCCCCAGAAGTTAAAAACTGCTAAAAATAGTAAATTACCAAAATTGCCAGAAATATGTTTTGGGCCAGTTGGAGAAGGTGGGTGGCCACCGATATCCACCTGGATCAGTGACTTAGGATATCTTCTTCAAATGTTTTCTTGCATGTTTGTTGGGATTTGACAGTAAATTTATGCAACTTGCTTGATGATTTTGCTTGAAGAAACCCTAGGAGGGTTAGGATTGTCTATCCCTCCTTCAAGCTATTCTATTTTGTGCAAGGAGGCCATTCAAGGATTGATTCAAGGGTTAGGAGGGTCTATCCCCTTGAATCCCTTCATTGGCTAGGGTTTTTAAGACTAGGGGTTAGGATGGTCTATCCCCCTAGGGATTAAAAGATTAGTTTCCCATCAACTAGTAAGCTAAAAGACTTGATTTAGAGGTACACCTTAGCTCATAAGGGTTTGAGTCCATGGTTTAAGTCCATTTCTCCAAATCCTCTTAACCTATTTTTTATTTTTGACCCTATTACCCAAAGATAAAGCCACCAATGCATTGGAGATTGCAAAATTGTGCATTAATAAGCGTGAAAATTGGAGTTTTGAAATTATTAAAATTGGTATTGAATTCTACATGTTCTAGGCTATATTCTTCACTAAGTGAGTCTTGATTTGCTAAGTTATTATTGTTGTTGTTATACAACCATTAGGGTTGCAGAAAAATCTTTTTAAATTTAAATTTTCTCATCATTTTAACTACATAAAAATTGCATGCAAATATTGGAAACTGATCTACAGGTTAAGGGATTTTAATTGAGACATTTGTTTGCTAAATTTAACGGTTAGAATTTTCTGTTGTAGAATTTTTTTTCTACAGACATAGTGGGATGCCTTCTATTTGTTTATAACATCCTAATAACTTCCCAACTAACGTCAAAAGTTGTGTTTAAGCATTGGAAACATATATACTTGTTGCGAGCTAGTATTTGATGCTTTAATTTGGATGTTTTGATGATTAATTTTGCAGCTGATATAATTGTTTCATTGTTATTATAACTAGTATACTTCTACAATTTTGGGACTGCGAGACTTCTTGTTGTTTTCCCTATTTTGTTTGGGGCCTTTTATGCAATATTGTCTTGGAGGTTGTAGGAAAACATTATTTTGCAGGTAATTTTCAATTGGAAGTTTTTCCTTGGCATTTTTCAAGCCTCGAGCCCTCTCTTAATTGTGACCTATAGGGATTTATATTCACCATCTTTTTTTCCCTCTTAAATCTGATCCAAATTATTTTCTACAAGAAATGAGAGTGGAGATATAATAAAGAAATGCACAGATATATCACAGATATCCAATAATATAACACAAATGTATCAGAGATGCAACCACAAACACAGATATACAGTAATACATGTGTTGGCCCTTGACCAAGTTTGAGGATCCTTGGTCATGTTTGACCTATTTTTGGGACTTCGACAGGCTGTTGAAGGCGGAGTGCAAGATGAAGTGGAGATTGTGGTATCTCGGCCCCTTTTTAGGGATTTTTGGGTTTTGGGCTTATGTAACAGGTATGAGAATGTCGTCCCATGGCTTTACCCATGATTAGGCCTATTTTGTAATATATAAATAGAAATTTAGGTGATGTAAGAAGGGCGAAGTATGCTAAGTGCTAGAGTTCGATCTATGTGATCGAAGAGTTGTAAGTTGTGCTAAGTGCAAGTAATAGTTGTAAGTGATCTATGCATACCATGTGAGACTTGTAGAGCTAAGTGCAAGTGATTGTAAGAGATTGTGGAAGGCTTTGTGTTGTAACTCGAGGAAGGAGGATATAGCGAGGTGCGCAGATATCCTATCCTCTGTGAATTTGATCCTGAGGCTCTGTGCATGTAAGAAGATTGAAAGAAGCTAACAAAGAAGACGAATAGTTGGTGGACGTAGCCCCAGGGTGGGGGTGAACCACGTATATCTTGTGTTATGGTTTCTTTGTGCAATGTATTGATGTGATTATGTGTTTACTTGTTTAGATTTTTTGATATAGATTAATGATAGATAGATCTGTTGATGCTACGTGCTTAATCATATGGATGAATGCTAGGTATGACCTATGCGGATGTGCTTAGTGCTTGAACATACTAGATCTAGTTGAATACTGCGATGATCTGTAATTAGGGTTTTGTCTGCGAAGTAGATACTGGTTTAATACTGGTGAAATGTAATTGCTAAGTGCTTTGATAAGGTGTTAGAATCACAGATCTGTGTCCCAGATAAGGTTCTAGACATCTGAGTCCTGCAACCACCCCTACTTCTACCTCGGGTGAGACTTCATATTCTTCACAGGTGTTGCTAAAAGGGTCGGTATTTAGGGTTTTGTTGGTGCGTTGTTGTAGTGTTGAACCCTGGGTCTGCCCCTGTGCCAACAAATGGTTCCGTTGTCGGGACCTGAAACTGTGATTTCACGGAACTGAGGAAGAAGAAACTATGTGTGAAGATATGACCTGAAACTGTGATTGTTGGGAACTGAGGAAAAGAAAGGAACATCTGTGCGTAGATCTGTTGCTTGACTTGTGAAGCTATGTACTAAGGAAGGAGGCAGATCTGAAGAAAAGAGGTAAGATCTGAATGATTTTGTGCTCTGATAGAGGTAATAACAGTGAATTTTTTTAGATATGGAAGCTTTGTTCTTTGTCGAAAGTAAGATAAGTGGAAATTTTTGTTTCAAGAATATGGATCTAGGTATGTTTGATAAATTTTGTCCTATCTTGAAAACCACGGCACAGCTAGAAGAAAGAAGATTTGATACGAGTAGATCTGATAAGAATAATGGAAGGTATGTTATAACTGTGCATAGAAAGAATGTTTGGACTAATAATTTGACGCAGGACCCTAGAAAGAATTTTTTGCAGGTTAGCTACTATGATCCTAGTGTGGAGTACAGGAAAGGTTGGGGACCCTTTAAGAGAAAGAGAGGATTAACCCTTTGTTACAGTTGCGGAAGACCGGGACATCTGGTTAAGGAATGTCCTGGTAGAAGATCTAGTTGTCTTTGTTGTAAAGCTATGGATCATGAAGTTTTAGATTTCCCTAGAATGATTGCTAAGATTTAAAGAATGAATATGGAACAAGTAGACCATGAGAAAAGTCAAGAAACTGAGACCATGGTAGAACCCAAGAAGAAATCAGAGACTGTACTATTACAGATGAAAGAAACCCTGAATGAACACAGAGATACTAATCTATCAGAGATCTTAAAAGAGAAAGAGCAAAGAGAAGTAAGAATATGAGACTTCGACATTAATTGTATTCTGGATGAGGAAACACAGGTGAATATAATGACAGAAAGAACTTGGGAAATTTTAGGAAAGCATGCTATGATTCCTTCATTGGGAGGAATAAGATTATTTAGAGGAAAGATGATAAATCTATGTGGAAGACTTACTCAGATATCTATGAGTGCTCATGGAACTTCAACAGAAGAAGATTTTGAGGTTGTTAAATTTATTGAGAACAACGCCCCATTTTCTATGTTACTAGGAAAACCTTGGATTGAAAGAGATCAGGCCAGAAGGAAAGAAGAAGAATTCTTAGAGCATAAGAAGCAAGAATTAAAAGATTTCATGACTAAGAGGATCACACACTTGACTGAAGAAAAGGAGAGCAAAGCGAAGCTATTTAGAACCATGGATGTCAAAGTTGAAAGAACACAAGAAGACTCACAGAAGACTAAAACACCTATCCCAGATAGAGAAGAAGTATTGCCCTTGAATCTTAGGAAAGAATATCAACATTGCGAAGTTACTATGCCAAAAGGAGATAAGAATCATAATGGAAAGAGGAATACCGAGATGAAGCTCACTGGAAAGCAGGCTAGAAAAATAAGCAAGAAGAGATCAAAGATCGAAAAGTTACAGAAGGTTCCAGTGGGAACTTCGCAAAAGGAAAATTTACAAAACTGGAACTTCATCAGGATATCATAACAACATCACATGGCACTTCGCCATGGCTAAGAAATATAGACATTGGGGATAGTATAACAGTTAGATCGATACCTCGAATGGGTAGAACGAAATTTATGGTAATAAATCCCGCCATCAGGCCGTTGGGACCGTGCCGTAACAAACATAACTAAATTAAAGAAGGTATCTTATTCGTTGGAAAGATCTGTTACATTGTTGTCTACTTATTCCGTTGACTTTTTCACCAAGAACACTTTTGCGAAATGTATCAGAGACAAATCATTGCTATCGTACTGTGATTAGTAAGATCAACACCAGTTTTATTGTTTTGCACACTCATTCATCCTTCTGATCTAAGCGTGTATGTCAGATGAGCTCAGCGCCACAGAGAAAATTGTAGAAGAAGTTCTCATTGATCTCATGGACGAGAGAGTAATGTCTGCAAGTATTCAAGCATCATTGACGAGAGGAGTACAAGCCTCTTTGTCGATCGCTCGTGGATCCGGACCATCCTGAGTTTTCACAGAAAAGAGAACCAAGCATAGAGACGACCTAGAAAATGCAAAGCTAATCCCAACCATCTTACCCAACTACATCCCACCCCTAGCCGATGCGGTGAGTCATGATAGTGTGCCAAGAGATTTTGAGTACACCATGGTTATTGCATACCTATCGAAGGGGATACACACAGTTCGAGCGCAACAGGACAAGATCACAACGTTGAAGTTCAACGACTTCAACTTAGGAGACCGCAAGAACCATAGTATGCTCACCCCATATAAATACTTGACCAGGACGAAGGGGAAGAACTTGAAAATAATCCCCCAGCCGTGGACGATGAACCTCATGCAGTCCACCCTATTGAATGTAATGAAAATCCCACACTTTGGAAGGCACCATTAAGTTAACGCCTATGTCAAGCTCCTACTTTCATGTTACCATGGAGGCTACTTATGGCTAGACCGTTGTATCACAGTTGATCCGACGCTAATCCATAGGATCATTGGATTAAGTATGCAAGGACCTGACCCCCAGGACTTTTATCCAGGGAAATCTACAGATCACGCGTTAGCACAGAAGATCAAGGATACATACGGTGATGTTGAGAAGGGGACGCGAGGCTATAAAGTAGCTTCCATCTAGAATGGCGTAGTGCGCCTAGCATGCCAATTAATTGGAGGAAATATAGTAAGGAAGAACAGACCCACGCGGGTCACAGGCTTTGTCGTTGACCTCGTAGGGAAATGTGTGGAAGGTGTACAGATGAACTGGGCGAAGTACCTAGTTAATCATCTAGAATTAGACTGCCGTGAAGAACAGGATCAGGGCTACGAGTTCCACTTTATATGGCTCTTGATCCTCACCGTGTTTGTTTCTTGGGAGATTCCACAAGGTGCGACCTGCCCGGACATTGAGCCGTTTGAGCCACTTGATGCAAATTTCACCACGCTTTGGTACTCGAGCGATATGGGTAAATAGTTGCAGTCAAACGCAGTTTTTCATATGTACTATCTCCATCTAAACATGGCTAATGAAGCTAAACCTCACATGACTCTAAACACCCTACAATGGTTCCGAACCCTCATGAAGTTCCACGCAGATCGACACTTCATCTATATTACTGCGCAAGCAGACAAACATAAGGAGGAGATTCATTCATACTACAAGCTCACAGAAGAGGACCTCGAGGAGATAACTAAGTACTGGTCAGCAGACTTCCTTATCCCCGCTGACCCTGCAGAGATATCTGATCATGAACTTGACAGCCTGGAGTCCGCTCACAAAGAACATCACACACCCAGAACCAATAGAAGGAAGAAGACCAAAGAATTCCAAGACTTAAGCAGCGCCTCAGAAAAGACTGCTTCAATATCACCTGGTCAAGGGGGTGATGACGAAATAGAAGAGATAAATGGAAAAGAAGATGAGTAGAGAAAGGCAAAGTAACACTTCCTAGAGATGAGGCTGATCCCTTGAAGAAGAGGAAGGTTTCTCCCCTTAAACCCTCTTCCCGAAAGAAATCCAGACCCAACACTCCGCAGGAGGTGAGAGATCAAAGAGACGCAACTTCCTAGAGTGCAGTTGAAAGAATCAAGGCCCTCGCCATGGAATGTAAGAAACTAAGTGATCGTAGTTCCCAAACTTATGAGAAACTCACTAAGAATCTGGAATTAAAGGCACTGGAGTCACAACTCCAGGAGGCGAAGCACCAAGCAGAAACAATACAGGCACAGTTGAAGCCCCTGTTAGTTGTCTAAAGGATGAAATGATCCTAGGAGTAGTGCACCGCTCAACAACAGGTCCACACCATTTAGAGCAGAGTCATGCAAGTGGCTCAGAGGCTCCAACCTATACAGAATGAGGCTTGCCAACTATTCTAAGAGATCGAAGGTCGAGGAGTAGAACTAGAGCAATTCGTCAATGCAGCTGAACAACGTTTAGAAGGACCTATCAATGAAGCAGTCATCCAAGAGTTCGTTGAACAGGAGGTCGTGGCACAACAACAAGTCGAAGCAGCTCGAGCCAAGCTCGAGGATTTTGAAGTAGAGTTACCCAGATCAGAGTGACTCGATATGAGTCACAGGTGAATGTTGGGGGCATGTTGGCCCTTGACCAAGTTTGAGGATCCTTGGTCATGTTTGACCTATTTTTGGGACTTCGATAGGCTGTCGAAGGTTGAGCGCAAGACGAAGTGGAGATCGTGGGATCTCGACCCTTTTTTAGGGATTTTTGGGTTTTGGACTTATGTAACGGGTATGGGAATGTCGGCCCATGGGTTTACCCATGCTTAGGCCTATTTTGTAATATATAAATAGAAATCTAGGTGATGTAAGAAGGGCAAAGTATGTTAAGTGCTAGATTTTGATCTATGTAATCGAAGAGTTGTAAGTTGTGCTAAGTGCAAGTAATAGTTGTAAGTGCTCTGTGCATATTGTGTGAGACTTGGAAAGCTAAGTTCAAGTGATTGTAAGAGACTGTGGAAGGCTTTGTGTTGTAACTCGAGGAAGGAGGATCTAGTGAGGTGTGCAGATCCCCTGTCCTCTACAAATTTGATCTTGAGGCTTCGTGCATGCAATAATATTGAAAGAAGCTAATAAAGAAGACGAAGAGTTGGTGGACGTAGCCCAAGGGTGGGGGTGAACCACGTATATCTTGTTTTATGGTTTCTTTGTGAAATGTATTGATGTGTTTATTTGTTTATATGCTTTGATATAGATGAATGATAGATAGATCTATTGATTCTATGTGCTTAATCATATGGATGAATGGTAGGTCTGACCTATGTGGATGTGCTTAGTGCTTGAACATACTAGATCTGGTTGAATACTACGATGCTCTGTAATTAGGGTTTTGTCTGAAAAGTAGATACGGGTTTAATATTGATGAACTGTAATTTCTAAGTGCTTTGATAAGGTGTTAGAATCACAGATCTATGTCCCAGCTAAGGTTGCATACATCTGAGTCCTACAACCACCCCTGCCTCTACCTCGGGTGAGACTTCAACTACTTCGCAGGTGTTGCCGAAAGGGTCGGTAGTTAGGTTTTTTTTGGTGCATTTTTGTAGCGTTGAACCCTGGGTCTTCCCCTGTGCCAACAACATGATTTCTATTAATGAAAGAAATGTACATAGACTGTAAAAATATAGAGTGAAATACTCGCTAGAATGGTGGCATCTTATCTCTGAGAAGAGATGTGATGGCTACTCGCATTCGCCAGAAGATTATTACAATGAGGCTCTGAAGGACTTTTTACAATAAACAAGAATTCCAAAAACCCTAGACATCCAAGAAACCTAACCCTAGGAGATGAAGCGCTAAAATTCATGTGGGCCCCATTTGGGTAAGTTAGTACATCAACTTCCCGGGGTCGTAACATTTGCATACGATCTCCATTTTAGGTGTATGATAGCCCATTGGAAAGGTATCGTCGAAGAGATTCATTTTGGGGGATCAATCATGCCTTCATATATCATTGAGAATCTATATCTCTAAAAACCTTCATTTAGGCCCTCAAAATAGCTCCAGAAGTTAAAACTGCTAAAAATAGTAAATTGCCAAAATTGCCAGAAAATTGTTTTGAGCTAGTTGGAAAAGGTGGGTGGCCACCAATATCCACATGGATCAATACTCCCTCCTTAGGAAGCAATGATATCCATTGCGTTGAGTTCCCGGGGGAGAGGGAAAAGCGTTTTCTGAATCTACATCTCGGTGAGCTGCTTGCCTTACTGGAGAAGTTGCGTTGCTTAGCTTGGTGAAGGTTGTCACGAACATGTGACTGGAAGGGTTGGAAATTTTTAACCAGTTTGGATACATGAGATTACTTTGTACAAAAGGAATCCTTACACTTTGCTGCAATCTTGTCGAACTATTTCTATTGGATAGAAGGTGCTTGGGCCGAGGTTGTAGTGTTTGCAGTATCCTTCTGTTCACCTTTTGAAAAGATTGTGAGGAAGCTAAATTTTGTAGTATGAGATACTACCTTTCGACACTATTTAGGTGGAACAATAGTTGGAACTACCTCTGGTATTTTGTAGAGATGAACCCCAAGAGAAATAATGACACTGCAGGGTCGAGACTCATAAACAACATGGTGTATCCACATATATGGTTGGCCCAAGAGAACATCACATATATCCAGTGGGGAAACATCACATAATACCTCATCCTTGAAGGGTTGGATGTCGTATGGAAATCAACACTATTGGCTGATACAAAGATCTCGTCCTTGGGGAAGCCACCGGATGTTGTATGGTTGTGGGTGTGGTGTCGTTGACAATCTCAACTGTTTGATGACCTCTGCTGAGATGAGGTTCTTCTGGATTCCACTATCAACAATAAAATGTAGCGGGGTCCCCTTCACCCACATCTGTGAATGAAAAAGGCGCTACCCCTCTTCAGGATCTGTTGGTTCTTCTGGTTGAATTGTTGCGGTCATGACAATAGCAGTGGGGTCTGCGTCAATGATCTGTCTTTTACCAATATTTTCAGAATCAGATTCTGAATCAAGGTTTAGCTCCTTATCTTTTATCTCGGCCACCAATGACTGTTTTGAGCGACATTCATCGGTGTTGTGCCAAGGGATTTTGTGGAAATCGCACCATGTTATGGTGTCCTTCTTTCTCTTCCCGTGACCCTTATTTTCCTGTGGCTTGGACTAGTTTTCGGGAGACTGTTTGTTAGGGCCATATTTTTCATACTTTGGTTGTTGCGGATTTGTAGACCCGAACTCCCGTTTGTTCTAATGCTTAAATTTCTTCTCAATTTTAAAAGCATATTGATAAGAAACATCGAGTGATGAGATGTCCAGAAAATCCATTTCAATTTGGATGTATCTGTATAGAGTCCCACGGTATTTTAGAACCAAATGTTGTTCGGAGTCTTTGATGCCCAACTTGGTGCACAAGGTATGGAAGGTATTGGTGAGATCTGAAACTTCTTGGGCCCTCTCTTGCCACAGTGTGGTCCATCTCATGTACTGGTCCTCGTAGTTTCCAACAAGGTAATGCTATTCCTTTACCGCATCCACAAAAAATCCCAAGTGGGCTCAACAACATATATTCCAGACTCCTCTATGGAACTTTGCTCCCAGTAAGTTTCCCACCAATGTTTGAAATGGGGGAGAGATTTAAGGAGTGCGAAGGTGATCTTTTCCCTGTCGGAAAAATGGTGAACAGAGAAATAACCATCTAACATATTTAACCATTTGTCTAGGGAATCTGCATCTATCTGTCCTTCAAATATAGGAATATCAAAATTAACTTGTACCTTGAAAGGCAAGGTGCTTCTAAAGTGGTCTCTTGATGAATATGCACTTGTTTCTATCGACAGGTGTGTTATCGGAATAATCGGTAGGTGTGGACACTAACATATCTCCCTAGATCCACCTAGATCTAGAACAAAACAGGACAGGACATGACTCTTTCCCTAAGTTATAACCATTGAATTAGCTAGTAAGGAGGAACAAGTAACATACCTTTGTATCGCTTCCTAGGGTATCTGTTGCTCCCGCTTCGCTCCGACGCTCTCATGAGTTCAAGACCAAGACAACACAAACCAACCAAAGTGAAGATTGGAAAATGTATTCAATCGTCAACTTATTCATATGATCAAGGAATTACACAACAAAGTAAGAACGACTTTATGGGAAAGGGACATGTCATTGTATCATATTAATCGAAAGTAGAAGATACAACCTGATCGCCTTGATGTCGCAAGCTTCCTTTTGGTTACTCTTGGTTCCAACACACACTTGCTCAATCCTTGCATGAAGAATATCCAATTTCTCTTAATAGACCTAGTAGAGTCTCCAAGCTTTTGTTCAAGCTAGGTTCTTCACACAATTCCTTCACCAATTCTTCAATTAATCTTGCTTAACCTTTTCCATGAGAATCCTATCAATATATAGGAGAGGATGAGATGGTTACATGGATGAGAATGATCCCACCAAATCAGGGAAAC
>SNQJ01S0128026.1:22912-43797 GCA_010110895.2 Picea sitchensis
AGGACAAAATGTTGTAAATGGAATTTGACACTCCTTAACACAAGATGCTATTGTGTGTTTTGTGCTTTGGAGAGTGTATCTCTCTGCCTATTCCAAAGCGCTAGCCTAGCTAATTGTTGGTGTAATAGAGCCCTAAAAAGGAGTTACTAGTTAAATTTTAAAATCACGCAATGTTATTAAGGGCTGTTGTTACTCAAAGGGAACGAAGATGAAACTGATGTTGTGTGAGACTCTGACCCAACAATGTATAGATAGGAATGAAATATATCAATTTTCATTCGATGAATCCTATGTACAAGAGGGAAAGAGAAGTTTTCCAGAACAATCTTGAACTACGATATGCAATCTCCTTTAAAATGCAATCTCAATGAATCACGAAATAATGACAATTCTTTATTTGTTCTTTTTCAACAATTTCAACAATTGATTTTCAATATTTTCAAAACGAAAATGCTTTTAAAAGAAAAATGTTTTTTACTTTTCAAAAAGATTCTACACCATGGTGGTGAAAGTAAGGAAAACCAATAACTAATGAAAAAGCAATAAACAAAACCCAAACCAATCTTTCAATGGAAACAAAAATGACAAGCAGACAAGACTAGTCTTTTCAATTGCATGAGAACAATGATTTTCCAAGCAATGAGCAAATGAGAAACACAACCAATCCCAACTTTCAAACCGATCACCGACTCCTAACCAAAAAAGTACTCAAATTCCAGGATCAGAGATTATATCTTTGCTAAGACAAGTCAAGAGATGAGAGTTGAGAAAAAGATGGACGAGAAGAGCCTTTGATCTCCGAAGACTGATCGTGCAAAAAATCCGAAGACAAGAAAAAATCAACCAGTGGTCCAAGAAGTTCTTTTCAGACACCTATACTGATCTGGGCATCTGAACATGCAAAAACCTTAAATCCAAAAATTTTAAAAGAGGGTTCTCATGCTATCAGTAATACACAGTGCGAGAATGGAGCATTCTCGCAGGCTATCTTTGAGTAGGGTGCGATAACCTCACATTGGAATTAAAGGAAGAGTGTTAAATCAAGGTGTTCTCACAGGCCACTGTGGGGTTCAGTGCGAGAAGGCATGAAACTACACAAAATTTTGGAAAAAGACAAAAATTTTGAAGGGACTTCTGGACCCAGGGAGTCTATCAGGGTGTCCTAAAGACTCAGAGATTGATAGAAATGAAGAAAGGTAAGGTAAGAGCAAATGGCCAAGGAAAAACACCAAAAACCATGAAAAAATGGGTTGCATCCCCAGTGGAGTTGCCAATTTTGTTATCAGACTAATCGGTAGGTGCGGACACTAACAGATCTCCCTAGATCCACCTGGATCTAGAAAAAAACAGGACAGGACATGACTCTTTCCCTAAGTTATGACCATTGAGTTAGCTAGTAAGGAGGAACAAGTAACATACCTTTGTATCACTTCCTAGGGTCTCTGTTGCTCCCGCTTCGCTCCGACGCTCTCATGAGGTCAAGACCAAGACAACACAAACCAACCAAAGTGAAGATAGCAAAATGTATTCAATCGTCAACTTATGCATATGATCAAGGAATTACACAACAAAGTAAGAACGAATTTATGGGAAAGGGACATGTCGCTGTATCATATTAATTGAAAGTAGAAGATACAACTTGATCACCTTGATGTCGCAAGCTTCCTTTCGGTGACTCTTGGTTCCAACACACACTTGCTCGATCCTTGCATGAAGAAGATCCAATTGCTCTTGATAGACCTAGTAGAGTCTCCGAGCTTCTGTTCAAGCTAGGTTCTTCACACAATTCCTTCACCAATTCTTCAATTAATCTTGCTTAACCTTTTCCATGAGAATCCTATCAATATATAGGAGAGGATGAGATGTTTACATGGATGAGAATGATCCCACCAAATCAGGGAAACCAATAAAATGATAACCATTCTAATGCCAACCCATTTTCTAGAAGATTCCCTTCTAGAACTCTCGAGACTTTTTCCTTTTTCCAATCTTGAGAACAAGTTCGCACCCTAGGTATAGAGCATAGTGAAAGAAGTTTGCACCCTAGATGAAGGTGGTCTGTGAGAATGGGTCATTCTCGCACACTAGGCTATAAGCAGCCTACAAACTCTCTTTAAAAGTATGTTTTCTGGAAGGAAATGAATTCCAGTTTTCTCAGGAGAAAGTTCTTGTTAGGAGTTTGAGTACACCATTGTCAATACACCATAAAGATGACCAAAATCATGGGTAACAAGGTGTTGAAGGATGTGGGAAAAATTCTCCATCATTTCGTCCCTCTGTCGTGTGAGAGCTTGCTCAAGAAACATATTGATAGGATCGTCTTCTCCATTGTTTTTCTTTTCTTCTGCCATTGAGGGTTTCTTGGGTGTGCGAGAGAGATTTTCCTCAAGAGAGACAAGCTCAAGACCCAACTTGGTATACTCGGACCTCATCGGGGACATGCACTGAAAAACGATCAAGAGCAGCCTACTCTGATACCACTGATCCAGATTATATTTGGCACGAAATGAGAGTGGAGATATAATAAAGAAATGTACAGAGATATCGCAGATATCTAATAATATAACATAAATGTATCAGAGATGCAACCATAAACATATGTATACAGTAATACATGATTTCTATTAATGAAAGAAATGTAAAGAGACTGTAAATATACAGAGTGAAAGACTCGCTAGAATGGTGGCAACTTATCTCTGAGAAGATATGTGATAGCTACTTGGATTCACGAGAATATGATTACAATGAGGCTATGAAGGTATTTTTACAATAAAGAGGAATTCTAAAAACCCTAGACATCCAAGAAAGGTAACCCTAGGAGATGAAGCACCAAAAGTCATGTGGGCCCCGTTTGGGTAAGTTAGTACATCAACTTCCCGGGGTCGTAACTTTTGGATACGATCTATGTTTTAGGCGTATGATAGCCCATTGGAAAGGTATCATCGAGGAGATTCATTTTGGAGGCTCAATAATGCTTTTGAATATCATTGAGAAGCTATATCTCAAAAAACCTTCATTTGGACCTCAAAATAGACCCGGAAGTTAAAACTGCTAAAAATAGTAAATTGCCAAAATTGTCATAAAATTGTTTTGAACCAGTTGGAAATGGTGGGTGGCCACCGATATCCACATGGATAAATACTCCCTCCTTTGGAATCAATGGTCTCCATTGCATTGAGTGCCCTAGGGAGAGGGAAAATCTTTTTCTGAATCTACATCTTGGTGAGTTGCTTGCCCTGCTGGAGAAGTTGCGTTGCTTAGCTTGTTGAAGGTTGTCACGAACATGTGGCTGGAAGGGTTGGACCTTTTTAACCAGTCTGGCTACATGAGATTCCTATGTGCAGAAGGAATCTTTACAGTTTTCTTCAATCTTGTCGACCTGCTTCTGTTGGATAGAAGGTGCTTGGGTCGAGGTTGTAGTGGTTGCAGTATCCTTTTGTTCACCTTTTGAACAAATTTTGAAGAAGAAGAATTTTGTAGTATGAGATACTACCTTTCGACACTGTTTAGGTGGAACAGTAGTCAGAACTACCTCTAGTATTCTCTATAGATGACCCCCCAGAGAAACAATGACACTGTGGGGTCGAGACTCATAAACAACATGGTGTCTCCACATATATGGTTGGCCCAAGAGAACATCACAGACATCCAGTGGGGCAATATCACATAATACCTCATCCTTGAAGGGTTGGATGTCATATGACAATTGACACTGCTGGTTGATATGAATATATTGTCCTTGGCGAAGCCACCCGATGTTGTATGGTTGCGGGTGTGGTGTTGTTGAAAATCCCAACTGTTTGACGACCTCTACTGAGAGGAGGTTCTTCTGGATTCCGTTATCAACAATAAAATGTAGCGATGTCCCCTTCACCCACATATGTGAATGAAAAAGGCACTCCCCCTCTTCAGGATATGTTGGTTCTCCTGGTTGAATTGTTGTGGTCGTGACAATAGTAGTGGGGTCTGCGTCAATGATCTGTCTTTTACCAGTATTTTTAGAATCAGATTCTGAATCAAGGTTCGACTCCTTATCTTTGATCTTGGCCACCAATGACAGTTTTGAGCGACATTCATCGGTGTTTTGCCAGGGGCTTTTGTGGAAATTGCACCATTTTCCGATGTCCTTCTTTGTCTTCCCGTGACCCTTCTTTTCTTATGGCTTGGACTGGTTTTCAGGAGACTGTTTGTTAGGGTCGTCTTTGTCATACTTTGGTTGTTGTGGATTTGCAGACTCGAACTCCCATTTGTTCTGGTGCTTAAATTTCTTCTCGATTTTAAAAACATTGTTATAAGGGAAAAACTCTCTATGGCCAAGGGTAAACGACAAAATACATGTATGACTGCAGAAATAAACTCAATTCCATTGTATTCTATATCAACCAATGTGCAAGATAAGAAAGAGGCCTACCTCGATCCAACGTTCGATGATGTTCCATCATTGAGCACTTCGACCCAAAGCTTTATACCTACAATAAGTTCTTAACAAACAAGTAGAGCAGGTATATATTGATAATGTAAAGGGGTTAGCACATCAGATAGCATAATCCATTAATAAACATTACAAACATGCCCATGGATAGTAATCATATATTTGTACGATACCAATAGGATGGGAAAGGAGTATTTCTATTAATAATTGATCAACAAAAGTGACAACATTACAGACTTCCGTGTCGGCACGGTTCGAAACCAAGAAACCAAGTTCCTTCCAATTGGGCCTCCACCACTTCAATCCTCCGCCAAAGGTAAGATCAAAGGAGAGAGACAATGAGGTTCTATCAACAATAGGGAAAGATATTGGGGGCTGAACATTGTGTTCAGACTTGAGGGACAAAGGGATGCAGACTCAATATGAAGTAATTTCTCTAGAGTAACTTTTCTCTCAAAGTTGAATGCTTTCTCCTTCTTTTCCATAGCTCAAAATTGTGCTCTTATAGACTTCAAAATGCAACTGAAGGGTCGATTCAGAACGTTTCCAGTATATGGAAGGCCAAAGATCAGAGATCTCACATCGTGACATGGAAACCCGATTCCAAATTTGTATTTTCTTGCACAAATCCCGATGTATGCGGGTTGTAGTGGAGCATCCTGCGTATACGCTTGTTGTATAGTTGATAGGGCGCATATATGTGGAAAAATCTATATTTTTAGCTATGGATTCCTCAAAAAGGGATGATAAGCCTGCATAGGGAAATGGAAAAAGGCCCTCTATGCAAGATAGAAATAGTGAGGCAAATCTTTCTATAAAATATGCCCCCTAATGTGTGAGATCAGAGGAGTATTTGCGATGGTTGAAATACATTATAAATAACCCAGGAGTGGAGTGGTAGAGAACCAGATGGACGAACTCGATTGATCATCACATTTTGTACTGACTTTGCATACATGGCTACCAAGAATACAATGCATATCCATGTGGAAAATATACCAAATAAGTGTCTATGGACATGAATAGGCAGATACAATTGCGGTTATATGCCAAAAGATGTCATATTCATGAACAAGGCCCAGTGAAACCCATCTCAAAACCAATATGAAGATACTTGTATACCATGGAGTACAATCTAATCTCCCATGATCACTAAAGTAGAATAGGTGCTAGTCCAATGAAAGGGAAGAAACAACTCAGGAAAGTTGCGGCCACATAGTGATGTCTCCAAGTCTTCTACACTATCCACCAAGGGTGCAAGTCTACATCATGTGAATAAAGGAGTTGAGGTCGAACACAATGAGACATTGTTTGATTATCGGTCATTGAGGTATACCATCAACAAACGTGAGACAACCTACCAATAATGAAAGTAGCTATCAAGGAACCAAGTACATTCCTATAAGTGTCAATAAAGGAGTCGGTGTTGAACACTTAAGAAATCCATTGATCAAGAGACATTGATGTATTCCTATATGTCAATGGCGAGAGATCCTGCCACTAATGACTACAAGACTCAAGGTACTCATAAAACTCTAGGTCTCATATCCAAAATAAATGAGCTGAAGTTGATGGAAATAGAACCGCTGAAAGGAGAGCATTAAGGCATCTTTCATCAGTCGACATGAGGAACAAAGCAGGAGCTTCATGATTTGGTGGAGATTGGACGAAGAACATGTTCACGAACCAACGACCCTGTGCGTCTTTTGCGTGTATCAAATGCAAGCGGTACACGAAAAAGACCCTATGAATAACAACCAATGATGAAAACTGCTGACAAAGGAGAGGAAACCACCAATAAGGCTAATGGAATCCAAGACACTGCATGAATCCCAAAGTGTGAATAGATGTCTTGCCGTCGAACATAAGGCAAACCACCTAGTCAACGACCAATGATGAAATTTTGATTTTTGGGTTCATGGTGACCTATCGATGATGCAAGTAGGGCCAGGGTGCATGATAAGACCATAGTATCATGTGATTCTGAGACAAACTGAGGGTATGGCCGATATGCAAAGTCAAGACTTCTGAGGAGTGGCCGACACAGGTTGATAGACTTCCTTTGAACAAGAGCATGAGAAATATGGTGGATTTTGGCAACATAGACTCAATGATGTAACTATTAGATGTAGGAGGCATCAATAATGTCCTCTATAGGGACTGGAAGAGTAACCAGTCGATAGAGAAAACTCTGTAGCGAGATCAGCTTCCTAAGGCCATCCTAAACCCAAAATTATGATGACACAACGACTCAATAATTTTCTGCTATGTTCAAAGGCGACACGATTGTTGCCAATTATAATATCATACTCCCTTTCCACCCATATTTGTTTTTTGTTTTTTCATAACAAATGAATGATATGATACAGAGGAGGAAATGAGTGTTGCAAGTAAGAAAAACTAGTTCCAGCAGTGGAACACACCTATTCTTAATGCAAGGAAATGCATGCGGGAGATGGACACTCGGGGTGATGTTTCCTCTAGGGTATAGGGTGTCAAATTGTGAAGCATATAAACAAGGCTCTGCTTGGTTGAGGATGTAAAACTGCTTAGGCAACGGTTTATAATGCAAAGCGAGAACCGTCTAAAGGCTCAATACTGCAAGCGAGGGCATGAGATGTAATCACAAATTAACGCCAAAAAATATCCTTTTTTATGTCTTGTAGTCTATTTGGTGTGAAAAAGGGGTAAACTTGTGCCAAATAGATGTCTTTTCAAATCCAATTTACGAGTGTGAAAAAGACAAGTTCACTCGGCAATCTTTTCCATTTTTTATAATGAGTCGAAAAAGAGATTAACTAAGACTCATGACCTTTCAAATCCAGTTTAACAAGTGTGAAAGGGACAAATCACTCGACGATCTTTTCGGTTTTTAGACGAGTCGAAAAATAGCTTAACTAAGACTCGTTTTTGGGAGTCTGTGGGGAATAAGGCCGCATGTGTATGAATGAGAAATGAGGCTCATCATAAAGTCATGTATCAAGTTATAATGGACTGCCGATCCTAAGTTAAAACTTGGCATGGGAACCAAATGAAAAAGGGGATCTAACTAGGGCACCCATGTTTGGTAAGTCTCTACCATTTATTAGCGACATTGGAGTCGCCATTTCTGTTACGAGAGAAAAACTCTCTATGGCCAAGGGTAAACCACAAGAGACAAGTATGACTACATAAATCAACTCAATTCCATTGTATGCTATATCAACCAATGTGCAAGATAAGAAAGAGGCCTACCTCGATCCAACGTTCAATGATGTTCCACCATTGAGCACTTCGACCCAAATCTTTATACCAACAATAAGTTCTTAACAAACAAGCAGAGCAATTATATAGTGATAATATAAAGAGGTTATCACATCATATAGCATAATCCATTAATAAACATTACAAACATGCCCATGGATAATAATCATATATTTTCACGATACCAATAGGATGGGAAAGGAGTATTTCTATTAATAATTGATCAGCAGAAGTGACAACATTACAGACTTCTGTGTCGGCACGGTTCAAAACCAAGAAACCAAGTTCCTTCCAACTAGGCCTCCACCACTTCAATCCTCCGCTAAAGGCAAGCTCAAAGGAGAGAGACAATGAGGTTCTCTCAACAATAGGGGAAGAGCTTGGGGGTTGAACATTGTGTTTAGACTTGAGGGACAAAGGAATGCATACTCAATATGAAGTTATTTCTCCAGAGTAACTTTTCTCTCAAAGTCGAATGATTTCTCCTTCTTTTCCATAGCTCGGAATTGTGCTCTTATAGCCTTCAAAATGAAACTGAAGGGTCGAGTCAAAACACTTCCAGTATATGGAAGGCCAAATATCAGATATCTCATGTCATGACATGGAAACCTGACTCCATTTTTGTATTTTCTGGCACAAATCCCGATGTACATGGGATGTAGTGGAGCAACTTGCGTATATGCTTGTTGTATAGCTGATAAGGTGCGTATATGTGGAAAAATGTGTATTTTTAGCTCTGGATTCATCTAAAAGGGATGATAATATTTCATAGGGAAATGGAGAAAGGCCCTATGTGCAAGATAACAATAGTGAGGAAAATCTTGCTATAACAAACATATCGATAAGCAGCACCGAGTGATGAGATGTCCAGAAAATCCATTTCAATTTGGATGTATTTGTGTAGAGCCCCACGGTATTTTAGAACCAAATGTCGTTCGGAGTCTTTGATACCCATCTTAGTGCACAAGGTATGGAAGTTATTGGTGAACTCTGGAACTGCTTGGCCCCTCTCTTGCCGCAGTGTGGTCCATCTCATGTACTGATCCTTGTAGTTGCCAATGGGGTAATACTCTTCCTTTACCGCATCCACAAAAAAATCCCAAGTGGGCTCAACGCCATATATTCCAAACTCCTTTGTGGAACTTTGCTCCGAGTAAGTTTCCCACCAATGTTTGATATGGGGGAGAGCTTTAAGGAGTGCGGAGGTGATATTTTCCCTATCAAAAAAATGGTGAACAGAGAAATAACTGTCTAGCAGATTTAACCATTTGTCTAGGGCATCTGCATATATCTATCCTTCAAATAAAGGAATATCAAAATTAACTTGTACCTTGAAAGGCGAGGTGCTTCCAAAGTGGTCGCTTGATGAAGATGTGTATGTTGCTATCGGTAGGTGTTGAAGGATGTGGGAAAAATTCTCCATCATTTCGTTCCTCTGTCGCGTGAGAGCTTGCTCAATAAAAATATTGATAGGCTCGTCTGCTCCATTGTTTTTCTTTTCTTCCTCCATTGAGCGTTTCTTGGGTGTGTGAGAGAGATTTTCCTCAAGAGAGACAAGCTCGAGACCCAACTTTCTATACTCAGACCTCGTCAAGGACATTCACTGAAAAACGATCAAGAGCAGCCTACTCTGATACAATTGATCCAGATTATTTTTGGCATGAAATGAGAGCGGAGATATAATAAAGAAATGCACAGAGATATCGCATATATCCAATAATATAACATAAATGTATCAGAGATGCAACCATAAACACAGATATACATTAATACATGATTTCTATTAATGAAAGAAATGTACAGAGACTGTAAAAATACAGAGTGAAAGACTCGCTAAAATGGTGGCAACTTATCTCTGAGAAGAGATGTGACGGCTACTAGCATTCACCAGAAGATGATTACAATGAGGCTATAAAGGCCTTTTTATAATAAACATGAATTCAAAAAACCCTAGACATCCAAGAAACCTAACCCTAGGAGATAAGCGCCAAAAGTCATGTGGGCCCCATTTGGGTAAGTTAGTACATCAACTTCTCGGGGTTGTAACTTTTGCATACGATCTCTGTTTTAGGCGTATGATAGCCCGTTGGAAAGGTATCGTCGAGGAGATTCATTTTGGAGGCTCAATCATTCCTTCAGCTATAATTGAGAATATCTATCTAAAAAAAACCTTCATTTAGGCCCTCAAAATAGTCTCGAAAGTTAAAACTACTAAAAATAGTAAATTGCCAAAATTGCCATAAAATTGTTTTGAGCCAGTTGGAAAAGGTGGGTGGCCACCGATATCCACCTAGATCAAAATCCCCCTAGGTTCCACCAGGAATCCCCCCTTGTGGTGAGTTATCTCATCACTAAAGCGAGGGGAGTGTTTATCTAAGGTGATAGTGGGTAGATACTCTCGAGTTTGTCACACATTTGGGGTTTGTAGTTGGCTTTTCTAAAACTACAATTTGTGTGAAAACATTTTGGTGCCATTGTTGGGGAGGATTTTGGAGCCTTTTTAAGCCCAAAATGACATTTGGCAAGTTTTTCCCTCAAATCCTTTTACCCCAAGCTTTCATAGCGACTCCATTAAGGAAATTTCCCTCTTATCAACTTTAGATAAACTTCATACAAGTTTATCTGGCCACTCCATTGAGGGAAGATACCTTCTTCATATTCAATGATCCTTGAGATCATCCGATGGATCCATTAAGGTGTTATTTCAGACAATGGAATTATGGCACCATGTGATTTTCACAACACTTAGGATGAGCCATTGCCCAAAACTTGTCATATCACAAGGACACTTTTGAAGATATAAAATAAAAAAGTTGTTGATGAATCCATTGAGCATATGATGAGTCTTATAAATGGATTACTTCATGAATATACTGAAGAACAACTTAGTGAATCACCTCTTACTGAAGAGAAATCCCTTGCATATGAATAAATGCTTGAACAACATATCCATGAGGAAAGTTTCCAAAAAGATCCTGATAAAGTTTCTCATGCTGAAGGCCTAGACGAGACATTGGTGTATATTTTCCTTCCTGAGGAAGATAAATTCTTCAAGCCTTGCGAAGAAATAATCAGTTCCAACAATACATGTAAATTCATGGAGCAACCCTCAGACACATTTGAAAATCATATTGATGATTTCATATGTGTCCGAAAGTGTGGATGTGATATTGGTTATTTCAGTTTTGATAGAGATCCCATCTACGACATCGAGGGTAGCTTCTAGATAAAGAATGCTGAAATATTTCCTTTGGAATATTTATTTCTATACGTGGACGATCAAAATATTGGGCAGCCTAATGATGATATCATCACAGATATTTTCATCGACTAGAGGATGGCTTGTTAATTTCGATCCATACCTTGGGATTTATCCTTTCGAGCACTCATATTTGTTATATGATGAAAATTTTCAACCACCTTTGTGCTCAAATCCTGATGAACATGAGTCCATGGTCAACCCTGATCAGTTAAAAACTCATACTAAATAACAACAGTGTCCTCATCTTGGGGAATTATACAGGAATATGTAAACGCATAGGAAGAAGCAACATGTTCTAAGTACAACAAAGGATTTTTCCTCCGGACCTAAGTTTGTTCCTTACCTTATACCTTTTTCTCTGGGAAATTAGAGGGATTTCTTCGAATATCTCATGTCCTCTCAACTTTCAGGGAGTAGTGGTATTGTCAATGAGGAAGAAGATGAGTCTTTATCTATACCTTGTAGTCTGATTCAGAGATGGATGGATCGAGCTTGTGGCCATTATTTCCAACAATATTTTGTCCCTCCCTCCCACCTCCATTAGTTGCATTTTGATATTCATTATACATTTATTTATACTCATGATCATGTCATGATTGACTTATCTTTAACGTGGTTTACAATTAAGCACATGGGAAGGCAGTTGGATGAGATGCTCATGTGGCTTTCCTGGTTGTATGATTTCACCTGACATTAGGGCCTTGGCCCCAGGTAAGTAGGTAGGTCATCCTTGCATTTCAACATTGCATTTGTACTATATCTTGCATATTCAAGTCATGGTAGATTAGTTGCATTTGCTTTCATTTTGCATATACGCTTTTCTTTACATAACACTTGTCTTGCATCTATGCATAGTTGTTGTGATACATATGTGTGAATGAAGTGTTCATGATTACATGTTAGTTAGAATATTTTTAAAAAAGGAAAAAAAAAATGTAAGAAATCTTATAGTTGTCAATTTTGAATTTTTGAAGTTTTGCTTATATGAATAAAAGGGTGAGTTCTCCACCCTGTGATGCTCTAATGTGTGTTTAAGTCTGTGTAGGCATAGGTTATACCAGGATATGATGAGGTTCTAATGAGATCTATGACAAGCACATGTCCCTGTGTAGGATCTAGATGTTACCCCCTCGGCCTAGGGGTAACTAAGGAGATGGTGTCTCGAGGCCTGCAGGTAGAAAACATGGAGTGCCAAGTGTCAGATTGGCTAGGAGAGCCCAGATTGAGTAGGCATATCCCCTCCTCTCCACCATGCATCACCACTCATCGTTAGCAACAGAGCAACATCCATTACATCGGTTTTCCCCCAGGAGATAGCAGGTCTTTCTTCACAAGTTAACAAGTCCAATCTCATGGTGAGTGTCACTTTAATATTTGAGGAATTTAAGCATTGTGCAAAGAGTCCTTTATTGATTACGAAATTTTTTCTTGGAAATTATATCTTTTTCCTAATTTCACCTTGGTGGTTGTCATGGTATTTTATTAAGTTGGTCACCCTCGAGAAAAGGGTTGCTATTGGGGATCTCCTTGAAGGGTAATCTTACCATTCCCACTCATACTTACCACTTTCCACACTTCTTTCCCTCTATTTCCTCGTCTTTTGGGTTTTCGGGTTCATTGACCCCAAGAAGGGTTTGTACCTCATTTAACGGGAAGAAGGGGATAAATTCCCATAGGTGTTGTATTTGACATAACACATTAAAAATGTAAGAGAAACCACTGTCAAAAAATTGAGTGGAAAGGACATTAGGGATGCAGAAGCCAATAAGATCCCATATCTTGAGCCCTACCCTTCTATTTGATCTCCCCAAAGTCCTAAGTGCATTGTAATGCCTCACTGAATAAAGGGATTTTAAAAAGTGTCCCACTTGAGGGGGAAATGCATTTGTGGTGCTCTTTCCTTTCCATTGCACATATCAATCAATGTGTTATGACCTCAAGTCAAAACCATTTTCAAGGGAAAGCATTGCAATGTTCTTTTCTTTCCATTGCACACAACACTCGATGTTTGAACTTGAGAACGAAATAAAAAGAATAAAAATGCAAATAAAGGGGGTTTGGAAAAAGGTTGCATTGCAAATGACTCAAGGATGTAGCTCACCCTCCACAAAGGCACCCACAAATGAGACAATATGAACCCTTGATATGTCAAGAGCCCCATGCCTAAGAGTCTTCCCCAATCCACCTAATACTCATTACATGATCCAGAGAGGGTATTATTGGGAAACATTCCTTAACTTGGGGATTGGCCTTCCCAATAGGGCATCATAAAACACCTCCATACCTAAATTCGACAAAGTTTATAAGGTCTTTGAGAATTTGTTTAATTTGAAAAGGGGGGATTTAATGCACTTGTTTGGGTGGTTCTTTTATTAAATGTGGCTTACTTAGCATGATTCATATGAATTGTGGACCCTTAGAGGGTGTATTTGCTTGTCTTTGTAGGAAATTTCCTGGTTAAATCCATTCATGAATGAACTATGCCATTTGGACCGTCATAGGGGCATGGAAGCCCATTGGATGGATGATGCACCCCCACCTTTGGAGGCTTAGGATGATGAGCATTGCACCTTGGACGATGTCTTTAGCACATGAATGTGGCTTGGAACCATGAATAAGAGATGATGTCACCCTCCTATGGCAAAACATTCCCCTTTTGCAACGTGATGTCACACTTTTGAGGCATTGTTTGGCATGTTTAGTACACTTGGTGGTGTTGTGGGTTTGTACCCCCACTCTTTTGCTTGATTTGGGGATGACATGGAACCTTAGTAGCATGATGTCTTGGCCTTGGGAGGATTTTCTTCATGTGTTCCACCTTGGAGAGGAGATTTGTAGGCTTTCGTGCAATTATTTTTCATTGTTTTTCATTATTTTGTAGCCAATGTGCAAAAAAAGAGCAAATTGATTTGCTAATTACGCATTGTAACTCTTGTTATGACCTAAAATTACGGTTTTAGTCGTAAATGTGGAAAAATTAGACTTGAGTTTCCTCTATAAATAGAGGAAAATCATTTTCATTTTGATAACTCATCACTTGGAGAGTTCTCTTCCTCTCTAAAGCATTTTGGCCCTCTTTTTCTTGTGCAAATAAAGGCTAGCGACTTGTCCTTGGGGAAGATATTTTGGTTTGGAGATGGATTCTTGCATTATTGGAGCTTGGTGTGTGACTTAGGAGATCTTCTTCAAATATTTTCTTGTATATTTGTTTGTGTTTGATGGCAAATTTATGCAACTTGCTTGACACTTTTGCTTGAAGAAACCCTAGGAAGGTTAGGATTGTCTATTCCCTCCTTCAATATATTCTCTTTTGTGCAAGGAGGACATTCAAGAATTGATGCAAGGTTTAGGAGGGTCTATCCCCTTGAATCTCTTCCTTGTCTATGGTTTTTAAGACTAGGGGTTAGGATGGTGTATCCACCTAGGGCTTAAAAGACTAGTTTCCCATCAACTGGGAAGCTAAAAGACATGGTTTAGAGGTACGGATTGGACCATAAGGGTTGTATTCCAAGGTATAAATAATTTTCTCCAAATCCTCTTAACGTATCTTTGATGTTTGACTCCATTACCCAAAGATAAAGGCACTAGTGCATTGGAGATTGCAAAATCTTGCATTGATAAGCGTGAAAATTGGGGTTTTGAATTTGTTAAAATTGGGATTGAATTCTACATGTTCTAGGATCTCTTCTTCACTAAGGGAATATTGATTTTCTGAGTTATTATTATTGTTGTGGTACATCCATTAGGGATGCAACAAAATCTCTTTAAATTTTAATTTTCTCATCATTTTGACCGTTGAAAATTGCATGCAAATATTGGAACTTAATCTACAGGTTAAGGGATTTTAATTGAGATATTTGTTTGCTAAATTTAATGGTTAGTATTTTATACTATAGAAAAAAATTTATACAGTGATAGTGGGCTTCCTTCTATTTGTTGATAACATCCTAATAACAACCCAACTAACCGTCAAAATTTTGTTTAAGCATTGGAAACCTATCTACTTGTTGTGAGCTAGTATTTGATGCTTTAATTTGGATGTTTTGACGGTTAATTTGTAGCTTATACAATTATTTAATTATTCATACTGTTGCAATTTTGGGACAAAAAGACTTCCTAATGTTTTCCCTATTGTTCTTGGGGCCTTTTATGCAATATTGTCTTGGAGGTTGCAAGTACAACATTGTTTTGCAGGTACTTTTCAATTGACATCTTTTCTTGGCATTTTCCAATCCCTGAGCCCTCTCTTACTTGTGACCTATAGGGATTTATCTTCACTAGCTTGTTTTCCCTCTTAAATCCCCCTAAGGTCCCCCGGGAATCCCCCCTTTTGGTGAGCTATCTCATCACTAAAGCAAGGGGAGTGTTAATCAAGGTGACAGTGGGTAGATACTCTCGAGTTTGTCACACATTTGGGATTTGTAGTTATCTTTTCTCAAACTACAATTTGTGAAAAAACACAACCCATTCTCCTTTCCATTCTAGAGTCAAAATTGTTGCCACCTGTACTACTCCTGAATTCGATGGCACTTTATATTATCAGATAGTTCGTAGCCTCTTATATTTGACTCATACCCATCCTGATATTTCCTTTGTTATTGGCCTTGTTACTCGATATATGCAAGCACCCCATGAAATCCATTGGAAATAAACAAAACGGATACTTAGTTATGATTGGGCTACAGTTTAGTTTGGGATACATTATAGTCCAGGTGTGACTCCTTTGTTGGTTGGTTTTACTAATTCAGATTGGGCTGACAACCCTGATGATCAAAAGTCTATTGTAGGTTATGTTTTTAGCCTTGATTTCAGATCAATCACTTGGGCTTGTAAGAAACAATAGGTTATTTATATTTTTTTAGCAAAAGTAGAGTATCGAGGAATGGTTAATGCAAGTCAAGAAGCCTTGTGGCTTCAATAGATCCTTTCAAAGTTTGGATTACAACAACAACATCTAACCACCCTCTGGTGCAACAATCAGAGTTCCATCAAGCTCACCAAAGATTGAATTCAACATCGAAACAAACACAGTGAGCTACACATGCACTTCATCAAAAAGATCATTCATGATCAAGTTATTGAGGTGCTCTTTTTGCCTACAGAAAATCAAGTTGCAAACATTTTCACAAAGTCTCTTATAGAAGCAAATTTTTCCAAACTTCGATTTGTGTTAGGAGTTCAAGAAGTTCTCATTAAGGGGGGATAGTCTCTAATGCCTCCTTCCTTCTCCTATTGTGTCATCTTTGTAAACCCTTCAATCCTACCCCAAGTTGTTCTTGAGGGGAGATGTTAGGATATTTAGACACTTAGGAGTTAGTTAAATTCAACTTGGTCTAATATGTCTTTAGGTAAAAGTGTGTTTCTTTAGTATGCCTTTGTAGTTATCTAATATGACGGTCACAATATGCTCTAGACAAAGTGATTTGGCATCTCTCATTATCCTTGATCTTAATGGCTATATTTCTTCATGGATTAACACCCGATTAGTCCATGATCTCTATTTAAAGAGCATGGAGAGTCATTTGTTGATAATTGATTGTGAAAAATCTCTTGTAAAATATTTTTCCTTTACGTTAATATATTGCCTCAAGTGACCATGTTGGCTAGGGTCGTGCACTGTTTCCCTCTTTGAGATTTTTGACCACATAAAAACATCAGTGTATTGATCTTTGATCTAGTTGTGTGAGTAGTTACTGAAGGTGTTCATCCTATGTGGGAATACCCTATTTTGTTGAATATGTTTGAATGTGAAGAATTGTTTACAAATATTCAAAACCACCATCCTTGATGATGAATTTTAATTTGATTTTGAATATTTATTTGCAGTCAATGGTAATTTTATCATTTATTGTAATTTTATTATATGTATTCTTTGTGCGTGACATTACTTCATTGGGAAACTACTTATTCATTATTATGTATGATATGTGAATGCCACTTTTTTACTTATTGAATAATATGGTTGGTATGTGAATGATGACAAAAATTGAATATAAATTATTTGAGTGAATCCATTGAGTGTTGAATATATACTTATGATCGTATCAACGTACAAGAAGAAAAATTAATCGTTGCATTACATTTCTTTCTTTTCATATGAAACATTTATGGGAAATAAACCATTGGTTATTTTCCATATGAATAGTGTGTTAATTTATAAGATTCACAAAAAAATCTAAAGGGGAGATCATTATAAAGGATATGAAAGTGTTTAATATGTATATCTAAAATTGTGAATAGATTCCAAAAGTGGTGACTTTTGGATAAAAAAATGTGCAAATTGGATTCCCAAAGGGTGAATATCAAATCCAAAAAGTGTGTATATTGTATCTGAAAGTATGAATATCAGATTCCAAAAATGAGCATATTATATCATATTTTTTAGTTTTTAAATTCAATTTTGATGCTTTGGAAACTCAATTTTGCACTTTGGAAACCCTGATTTTACACTTTGGAAACATAAATTTTGATATATATTTGAAGGGGCTTAGACTAAAATAGGTCCAAACTTAATGAAATGGGCATTAGATTCCCATTATACCTATGAATGGGCTTATGATCTCTACCACCAATTCCTCTCATTAAGTATCACCTGGAAATATTCCCTTTTAAGAGACTTTGTCCCATGGGAAGTGAAATTTCACACAACATGGAAATGGATTAGAATTAATATTTGTATCACCTTTGGGAAACAAGGAACGAGCGTATTTTCACAAATGTACAACACGACATTTAATTTACCTATCAATATGGTTTTGTAATTGTCTCCCACATGTATTTACAAATTTAGGTGTAGATGTGGAAGATGGAAATGTAGGTGGCAGATCTACAAGAGCTGATGGATTATTAGACTAATGTGTCATGTACCATGAGCATATTCCCCCCCAAAGGGAAATCACCTAATCACTCTACACACTCTATAGCTTTAACTAGGTGTTGGTCTTAGTACAAGACAAGTTAAATGATAGGAAAGCATTGGGAGTGGCAAAGAAGTTGAGGCCTAGAGGTCCACTAGTTTGATAATTTTATAATTATCCCTCTAGCCATGTGTGAAAAAGAGTGTCTTGAAGAACTCATAAAAGGAAAAGACAAATGGGAGTCCATTATGATGGTTGAACATGACCCCATGGATGATGGATGGAAAGCTCCTTTTGAATACAAACACCCCCCTCCTACAACAAGTTTGGTTCTAACAACTTTTCAATCTACCCATTGACTCTATCTAGTTGGTTTGTTTATGTGAGTTTATTTATTTTTGGTTCATGCATTGAGGACTATAATGGTTGTTTGTTTTAACTCCTTGTGTGATGAATTTTTATAGCTTTAGTGGTTTTTCCTTATGGCCATAGTTCATGGTGATTGTTTTCACATCATTTTTTTTTTTGTATAAAATGGATGTATTTTCATTATGTTAGTATTTTGAAGTGTGTATATATATATATATATATATATGAGAGAGAGAGAAAGAGAGAGAGAGAGAGTTCAGTATGGGCCAACAACTTATGAGATGAGCAAATGTTTGAAGATGAAGGGGACATTTACACATGTCTATATGATGATTATGATGATTGGAGATTCAAGGTAGAAATAATCCTTTATATCCATGAGAGATCACCTTATAGAATAAGGAGCAACATAATCAAAGGAAGAGGAACCAGAAAATGGTGTTGATGTAAATTTACAATAAGTAAAATGAAAACCTAGAGGAATTAATCAAAGTAATCAAATATAGGTGAGGATGAACCCAAAAGAGAATTTCAAGTGACAAAAGTCTGCAAGAAAAGTAAAAAAGTGTGTGGATGAAGGAAGAGGGATTGTAACACACCCGACCCCTTAATCCTCACTTAGGCTAGTGGGATGTTGGCTTTCCTTTTTCTCTTCTCATGACATGTTATCATATTCATCAGTTGCTTAAGTGAAGACTTGTCTTATCACAACTTAAACTATATGAACTCTTATTAATCTTCATATATGTTTCTCCATAGATTTTACTGAGGTGAAGAGCTGCCTAAACGCCCTCAATCGAATAGTCAAATTTACTCATTGCTCTCATATCAACGATCTAAGGGTGTTTGGATTCATTCCTGTCAGAATTCCCAGTCACCTAGATTGATATCCTCTCCGATGGTGGTATCTCGACGGATCGTCCTCTAAGATCCAATGGTCCTTGGACCCGGGGTTAAAATGGTTGCAATTTCATCGAAGTCTCTATCCACTCGATGGTTACTCTCCACTTAAATTCTCATTCCACATACTAGCGAATGGGACCCACATAATCTACAACTAAGATTAAATCCCTCCCACACACCAATCAACGATCCTCCTTCATTCTCGGAGTCCCTCCCCATCGGGGCATCTCCATTATGGTTCCATGGACTACTTCAAACAAGTCACTCCGACCACACACACTTCGACAAATAGAACGATCCTCGTTCATCTAATCTGACAGACATTGTGATCTTCGAGGTTACAACCGATTGTCTGCTAAGGTTCTTAAATCCTCCTCCTCAGAACAATTCTTACCAGATCCAATGACTGAGATCTCACGAGAGACCTCTCGATGGGTCTATGGTCCTCGAAGTTCCTATCATCAGAATCATATCTCAGCTCTCCTTCCAGACCTCCGATGACCCCTCCTTTGACAACCTCATCATTGGATCTATTGGTACAAAATTCACCCTGGTCACTCTCTGGTAGATTGACGATCCTCGTCGACTAGGAGATTTCCCCATAGAAGTACTCATACAACCTCCCACATGGTCACTCCGGTGTGGCACCATCTGACCAACGATTTATATCTAATCGGTGCGCCAAATTAACGGTTTCAATTCATCCCGATTAAGACACTGGTTTTCTTCACGAAAAATAGTCTGAATCCAGACTTAAACAATTTAGGGCTCCTCCTCTAGTCCTTTCTAAGTTTCTACCATACTCCTAAAAGCTTTGGGATTCCAGGTTTGAACCGACTAAGGTATTCCACTAGGAACTTGGTTGAAGGATTGCATGTCCTGCAATATTTCCATCTAAGACAAGTGAATGCCTCAGGGCTTAAGATTCCTCAACCTACACAGGGCTTCCCCAAACACTAGGGATCTCCTGTCACTGTCCAAATGAAGGATTTGTCTATATCCTGTAAACTTTCCTCTCAAGACTCACAAATTATGTGGGTTACATGCCACTCATGCCTTACTTAATTTTATGAGTTACCAAATTAATAGTGAAAACCAACAAACATATCCCATTTCACTCATTAATTCATCCATTCCTTCATATATTAACAGTTTCAATTAAACCACAAAATAACAAGTTTACATTGCTAAATTTGCATTACATACATTGAGTTGAAATGCTTATCTATTCAATAAATGTCAACAACCACTAACTAAGAGAGGAAACCTTTCCTCCCAACCTTAGGCCATACTACATAGTGTCTTCCTAAAGTACGCCTCCTTCGTGCTAAGCCATGATATCACAAGGGAATGATTTAGTTGGTTTCCAAATTTAGAATGATCTAGGATGGTTACTCTCCTTCCTCCATTGATAACAATATAAGTTTCCCCCTTCCTAGTAAGCTTAGGACTTCCACAAGTTTATTAAGTACCTTTCCAACTGTATTTCCTCTACACAAGAGAGCCCCCCTTCTCTGCTAAATAGTCCCTCGGTGAACTCCCCTTACCAATGTCATTTTTGTTAATGTTTTATGCTGATATTATAGTTCTTTGCATTTCATAAGATAAGAGCATAATAAGAGTAAGATCACTGAGAAATACACATCCACAATAGACACAACATTTATCCTGGGAAACCCTCTAGGGGAAGAGAACCCAGCAAAAACTTCCTTATCATAAATAGCTTATCAAGAGTTCAAGAGATAACTCAACCAATACAGAAAATCCTCCTCCAAGAGATGCGCCACCCTTCTTCTTCTTTCACCAACTTGAAATATCA
>SNQJ01S0128028.1:0-26153 GCA_010110895.2 Picea sitchensis
TGCAGTCTGTGTTTTCTTCTATTCTCTTACCAAAGAGATTACACCTTGAGGGGACCTACATGTTTATAAGTTTTGAGTTTTATAAGCCTATTGATTAATCCATTGCCACAATTTTATGCATTATGAGATTATTTATGGTTGATTGTATGGTTTGATTATTTGATATCCATAATCATGCAGAACCTTGGATTAACATTTGAAACATTCTCTATGCTCTTAACAGTCATATCACTTTCATATCAACCCAGTACATGACTAATGTACTCACGATTACACATCATCTTGTTGTCCTGTACATTTAATGACCTTCATTCATTATTCGAACAAGAATTTGATAATGGTTGGGGTTTAATCATCATTATGCATAATGGTTTATATTCCTGTGCATCCTCTAGTTTTTTTTCACTCCAAACATAAATTACCGAACATGATAATCGCTCAAGTTCGTAGGTATCGGGCCGTTTCAGTTTTCACAGACCTCTCCTTATTATTTGTCTATTGGATGATGAAGCCCCCCTCTCGTGGTATCTACTGTGTCTTTTTTATAGTAACCATGGCCCATGTTGTTCTAATTGAACCTAATGGCTCTCAAGCCCTTCTTTCCCACGACGATGCCATAAACGATTTACAGGCTCACGGTTGGGATACTTTTATCTGAAAATTTGAAGGTTATAACCTGACAGTCACACAGGCCTTTGCTAAAATGTTTGATGGATTTAGAGAAAAATTTGGGGATCTGTAATTGGAGGTCATAGAGGAATCTATAGCTCGGGCAACAATACTATCACTGGAAGACGAAAAATGGTTCAAAAATGCTAAATTGGAAGACTTGCCTTGGAGCTTGTTCATGGTCTCTCGGCAATATACATGTTTCCCTAAGGGTACTCCTATTACCCTCTTGAAACCTCGATGGAAAGGTCTTCTTTTGATTCTAAAACAATTTATAATGTGTGAGGGAAGGTATGGTTTACTATTTTTATATCACATCTGACTATTGATGTTGTTCCTAGGGTTTAAGCTAAACATTCCATTCTATTTGCTAATGAGCCTGCATAATATGTTGAAGCGTTATAAGAAACAAGGCTTGAACCCTCCGTCAAGCCTCTTCCACCATGGGCTTATAATAATTCTATTTCTATCGCACCTATCTCAAATTGGGGACATTTGGGAAAAATTCCTATGTCAAAACAATTTTGCCCTACCCGAGAGCACAATGAACTCACCTTTGAATTAAAATGTAAAACCCAATCCTAATAACCCTATGACTGAAATTCAAGGTATCAATTCACATAATGACTGTGAGCTTAATGAACCAAATTCTATTGCTATGAAAACCCCCCTGGGTAAACAACCACGATGTAATTTTGTACCCAAGAAGTCGTTAGAAGAGGTAGTGGATGTATTGAAGAAGAGGGTTTCTCCTGTTCCTGCTAGTGAGTTGACTCAGGGTTTGATTGATGAACCAACTGTTGAGAAAAATTGTAAGAAGAAGAAACATGATAACTTAGATTTGGGTTTTATAAACAACAGATCTGGCCGATTAATATCCAGGACTCTGAGAAGTAGAAAATAGGATCATTTGAACTCGATCTTAGTGATCGAGGTCAATGATCATTGTTTCGATGATGAGATCAATGATTTCCTTGTGCGAGAAGATTTGGATAACCAATATCTTGGGAATGAAATTGTTGGTCAAGATGTGCAATATGAATGTTGGCCAAGAGGGCTTTGCTGGCATAGGCCATGTTTTGAAACAATCCACAGGAAGAATCGAAGAAACCATTGTTGAGTACGTTCAATCTCAGCCTTCTATATCACCCATGCACTATAAAAATTGTTTGGATTGGGTAGAACGCTATTACAAGGACATACCATATTTACAGACACAATTAAAACATCTGGTTGCTCGCAATTCTCTTCTTGAACGAGAAAATAAAGAGTTGAAGGCATGCGCAGATTGGGCAAGTAAAAGGCCCAAAAGATCCGGTAGTGTCGTTATCAAAAATGCAACCAACTTCAATTCCATCATTAATTCAGAACTACCCGACCCTTCATTGTCTAATTTCTAGAATGGTAAAAGGTGTTTTGATTTGCTTTCATCTTATTCTGTTATAAATGTCAAATAGGAAGATTATTTTGATTTTCTTTGTTAATATAAGACTAGCTATAGAATCTCACGATTCTATAGCTAGTCTATTTATAAATGTTAGTTGGCATTAATTTATAAATATCAATTTCGTTTTTTCCCCCTATAGGAAAATGATAATTGTGGTGTTATTTACAAGGAGAAACCATCTTGGATCATGTGTTGTATAGTTCAGTAGTTTATTTTTTATTTGATAGAATTTTGTAATTATGTAATAAATTTTGATAAACCAACTCCTACATGAATGGTTTCTTGTTGTGCTATTTTTATAAAGAAATCTATTTTGGGGGATTACACTCTATCTTGCATGATAAGAGTTTGTTAATCCAGATCTAGTTTAAATAGTGATCACTGTTAGTAGTGAAGACAACTTTTGTTGGGATACATTATGGACATGTGATTTTGAGAACTGATATGGACAAGCTATTCACCATTGGCTTTAGACCTGTGTGATGCTTAATCCATTATGTTATTTTATTGCCTCGATCTTATGAGATATTATTATGTTTGATGCAACTTTAGCTTTGTCATCATATGGTGTTTCATATTGTTAAGTATTTAGATGATGTCTATAATTTGTTATTCCATTTTGTATCTGTGATCAATCTGCCATTTGATTATTATTGATTTATTGTAGATATTAAATTATGGATTATATTAATACTTTGAATTGAGTTTTCTTTCATTCTAAGTTATTGATTATCATAAGGTCACCATATTTTACAATTATCATTCTATTGTTATATTCTCACTCCAACACATCAAACACTTCTTTGAATTTATTCTAGGAGTATTAACACTGTTCTGCCACAGGTTTCCCTCACATGCAAGACAATTAGGAGCTCAAATTACACAGGAATATAAACTTAGTTTAATCGATTAGTTACAGGTTAGTTTTCTTTTTATTTAGTTAAATTATTTATTAATAAAATAAGGTTAGCATGAATTATCTTTTATTGTTTATGTATTGTTATTTAAATTATATTTGCTTAGTATTCTATAGTTTTAGATCTTTAAACATTCAAAAAGAAAACAAAAAGATTTATGCTCTTTCTTTATCTAGTTTAGAAACACTTTCAAGAACATTCATTTCACAAGATTTCAAGTAAACCTTGCAAGTTGTATATAGACTGTTTATAATCATATGTACATATTCATGTTTCTATTTGAACAGTTGTAATTAGTAAACTTATATTCTTAGTATCATAGCCTTAGATTATCTTATTTTATTTTATCATTTTTTAGGACTTAGTTGGCTAATGGAGCCATTAAACCCATCAGGTTAGTTCATTCCAAACAGATTGGGTTATTTAGACAACCCTGGTCTCGATCTGACCTTTCAGTTGACAGTGTGTCACTTACGCCCATCGGCAAGGGCCTAAATGAAGTTTTTTCAGGATCGAGCACCTCAATGATAGTTAAAGGCTCTGATTGAGCCTTCAAAATTAATCTCCTCGACGATACCTTTTCAACAATCTATCGTGCACCCCAAAAAAAATTGTATTCCAAAGTTACGCCCCCGGGAAGTTGATACACCAAACTACCCAAAATGGGGTCCACCAAACTGTTGGATTTTCATCTTCCGGGGTTAGGATTTTGTATTTTTTTTATGTTAAAGAGGCCTTTAGAGCCTCATTATAATCCATCTTCTTATGAATGTGAGTAGCCGTCACATCTCTTCTCAGACATAAGATGCCACCATTCTAGCAAGTCTTTCACTCTATATTTCTACAGATTTGTACATTTCACTCATTAATAGAAATTATGTATTATTGTATCTTTGTGTTTATGTTTGCGTCTCTAATATATTTCTATAATATTATTGGATATCCGAGATGTATTTGTACATTTGTTTATTATATTTTCGCTCTCATTTAATGCCGAAAATAATACAGATCAGAAGTTCACCAGACATCCTGGCTACATCTCTGGATCCGCTTGGAATACAAATCACTTCATTATCCTTCTTATGCAAGGGATGGGACCTCCTCACAAATGTGTTACATGCTCCATACAAATCTACCTTCTCCTTAACAAAGGATTGAAGAAGGCACTCACATAAGTGACCTTACTCTAAACACCAGAAGGACTACATTCCTCACAATGCAAAGCTCTCTCCAAGGGGCCTCCTCCACAATTATTACATAATAAATTTATATAGTTTCCCTCTCTCCATAATTCAAGGAGACAAGATCCAAAAATTTAGGATATAAATAACAACTCAAGGACAAAAGGAGAAATCATCTCAACCACCCTATGAGATAGTTAACTTCCCCTTGAGACTAGGAAACCACTTGTGATAAAATGAGGAATAATCCCAAACCAACCTATGTGACTCTCATTCTCTTCTTGAGAATATAAAAACTAGTTGTGAGGTGTTTTCTCACACAAAACTAATTTCCCCTTAAAACTAGGAAACTAATTTGTGAGGTGGATTCTCACACAACTAATTTCCCCTTTTTACAAATTAAATGAAAAATACATGAGTAATTTCATTCACTCCAAGTATTAATCATTTTTCCAATTTGAATGAATAATGCATGAGCTTCTCACACTCATTTAAAATATTAATCATTTTTTTAATCATTAATCATTCCTTTTAAACTTTTTCACCTATCATCAATCAATATTTTAGTGATCTTATTCATGGTGTGCAAAGTATTGAATCCTTGTGTGGAGATCCTCCTAGATCACGGACCTATCAGATACATTGATCCCCTATGATGTTTGTAGGCACTAACCTACTGGAGATACCAATCCCCTCTACTATTTGTAGTCACCAACCTACTGAAGACACCAATCCCCACTTCTTTTTGTAGGCACTAACCTACTTACATGTTTACAGGTTATTCATATTCATTTCCTTCACTGGTTTCATTGATTCTTCGATCTTCAACAAATCTACTCTGTTATCGTTACTTCTTCTTTCTCTAGATTAGTTATGTGTTCACTCCTTCTGCTCTAGCTAGATCTACGTGATGCTTGCTCCTTCTACTTTCATCAAATCTGATCAATGCTTGTTCCTAATTATGCTTTCACTCTTCCTTCATGAGATCTTATTTCTTATACTTATTCTTTAGATATTCCTTCAAAATATCTTCTTTCTTATACTTCTACCTTAAATCTACCTTTACAAGTTTTTCTTGCTAGAACGCCAGATCTATTTTTCTAGAACACCAGATCTGATCTTCGCTAATATTGAATCATCGCTCCTTGAATGATATTCAATCGTCACTCCTCAAATGGTATGCATAAGAATATTACATTTTCACCCACACACACATTTTTATCATAACCCTGTTATTCATGTATACTTTACCATAAGCTTTACAAGAAAAATCATGTTCTTTTAAAAAGTCATGACTTTTATTAAATAATAATTAATTTTCCCCCTTCTTTATTTTTAATTCACCTTTTTACCATACCATTGGTAAAATACCACTATGGTTTGTAAATCAATCTGCAAATACCATGTGTACTTTCAATTTTACCTTTTTAAATCTATTTTTATGTTTAATCCACTTTTACGTAAAATCCACTTTCACGTTTACCTTCTTTCTTTTTAATCCACTTCATGTTTACTCCACTTTTATGTAAAATCCATTTCCACTTAACTTTTCCACTTTTGTATTTATTAAAGTCACATTTATATTTGAATATTTACTTAATTTTTACATCAATGAAAATTTATTCAACAATCTTCCCCTTTGTCATTGATGGCAACCTTGTACTAAAAACCACATAATCTTCCCGAAATATAAAGAGTTCTCCATTATCTTCAACTCTCCCCCTATCTGTAATTCTACCCCCACTATCTGCAACTCTCCCTATGTCTGCATTTCTCCCCCTTTGACATCAATGGAAAAGGTATGCTCCCCGTAAGATGTGCTTCTTTATTGACAAGATGTGAGTGATATCACTCCCAGTTTCTGTATGAGATATTCAAATGTTTCTCTAGGAAGGGTTTTGGTAAGAATATCTGCAAATTGTTCCTTGGTGGAAATGTATTCCATCTTGACACTTAGTTCGGCTACCTATTCTCTTAGGAAGTGATACTTGATGGGAATATTCTTCATCTTTGAGTGCATAACATGATTCTTTGAAATGTTTATTGCACTTGTGTTGTCACAAATGATTGAGATTGGTTAATCATATTCTTCCTTGATATGATGAAATGTTTTCTTCATCTGGAAAACTTGTGTGCAACATGATACTGCTGCAATATACTCATCTTTTGCTGTGGATAGAGATACTAAAGACTATTTCTTACTCAACCAAGACACTAGACTATTGCCCAAAAATAATTCTCCTCCACTTGTACATTTTTTGTCATCAACATTGTCTACCCAATCTACATCTGTATATGTTGTTAGAGTAAAATATTCACCTCTTGAGTACCATAAGCCGAAGTCTAAGGTGCCCTTTAGATATTTGAATATCATCTTTACTTCTTTCACATGAGTTTATTTTGGTGCAGCTTGAAATCGTGCAACCAATCCTACTGCTTTCATAATGTCTGACCTTGATGTCGTCACATATAGTAGGCTTCCAATCATTAACCTATACAATGTTTGATTTTATTTTGGAGATTCATAATTTTTTCTCAATTTACAACCTGTGAACATAGGTGCACTAACTAGTGTACAATCTTCCATTATGATTTTTTTCAACATTTTCTTGATGTACTTGGTTTGTGAAATGAATATACCTTTGTCAGATTGATAAATTTGTAATCCAAGAAATAATTACAGTTCACCAAGCATAGACATCTCAAATTCCTTTTTCATTTCTATCGCAAACTCTTTTCACATTTCTTTCATGTTGCCTCCAAAACTAATGTCATCTACATAAACCACAAAAATCAACTGATTTTCTACTACTATCTTGATGTAGATATTACTGTCAACAATTCCTCTTTTGAAGCCTTATTGTTGTATATATTTATCAAGTCTTGAATACTAGGCTCTGGGAGCTTGTTTTATCCCATAAAGTGCTTTCTTCAATTTGCACGCATAATCCTTACTTTTTGATAATAAGAATCCTTTTGGTTGTTTAATGTATACTTCTTCCTTTAAATTACCATTGATAAAGGTAGACTTGACATCCATTTGATAGACTTTGAAGTTCTCAAAAGATGCAAATGCCAAAAATGTTTGATAGCTTATAGTCTAGCAACCGAGGCAAATGTTTCTTTGAAATCAATACCTTCAACTTGAGCATAGCTTTTACAAACCAATATTGCTTTATTTCTCATCATTTGTCCATCTTCATTCAACTTGTTTCTAAAAACCCACTTGGGGCCAATTACATTTTTATCTATCGGCCTTGGAACAAGTTTCCATGTTTTATTCTTCTCAATTTTATTTAGCTCTTCTTCCATAGCATCAATCCATTTCTTTTCTTCACTAGATTTAGTAAAAGTCTTAGGATCTATTTTAGATAGAAAGGAAGCATTTGCATATTCTGGTGCACCATCTAGTCTTCTTCATGTTTTAACTCCCATATCTTTATCACCAAGAATTAGATTTTTTGAATGATTCTTTTGGACAAATCCAGATGGTGTATTTGCATCTTGGTGTTTTGTTTCTTCTTCTTCATTTAATTCTCCTTCTTCTTATTTTTCTAAATCTTTGTAGTCTGGCTCATATGTTTGAACATTTACTTGTGTTTTCATCTTCTAGTGCCCTGCTCATCAACTTTTACATTGGCACTTTCTACGATTTTGTGTACTGTTGTATTGTAACATTTGTAATCTTTGTTTCTTGATGAATAACCAAGAAATATACCTTCACCACCTTTGGAGTCAAATTTTCCCAAATCCTCATCATCTCTCTTTATGTATCACTTGCTTCCGAAAAATTTGAAGTATTTAACTATTGTCGGCCTACCTTTCTATAATTCATAAGTTGTTTTGTTGTTGTTGACTCTAAGTTTCCCTCTATTCAGAGTGTAAACTATGGTGTTGATTGCATGTCTCCAAAACCTATCTGTTAGCTTGTATTCATTCAACACTGTTCTTCCCATCTCTTGTATAGCTCATTTTTTTCTTTCTACCACTCCATTTTGTTGTGGAGTTCTTGCGGCTGAGAAATGTCTTTTTATCCCATGAGTCTAACAAAATTCTTCAAATTCATTTGAGATTAACTCACCTCCTATGTCTGATATCAAAGACTTGATTTTCAAATCAATTTCATTTTCAACCAAGGATTTGAATGCTTTAAACTTCTCAAAACCTTTAGATTTTTCTTTTAGGAACATAACCCATGTCATTCTAGAATAATCATTGATGAGCAACATGAAGTAATTTTCACCTTGTAGACTTTGTGTTCTTGTAGGCCCACAAAGATTTGTATGAACGTGTTCTGATGGCTTCTTTGTTGAGTATTCCTTTGATTTAAATCTTGTTCTTTTTTGTTTTCCATGCTAACATTGCTTGCAGAGAGTGTTTGAATCTTTAACAATCTTTAGCATGTCTTGCATTACTTGTTTAGTGATAATTTTTTCCGGATTATAAAAAATTATATGACCCATTCTTCTATGCCATAACCAACTTTCATATGTTTGTACCATATAACACTTTTCTCCCTAGATCTCATTGAGGATATATACATTATTTGATGTTCTATATGCACTTGCCACTGGTATTCTTGACCCTTCCTTCCTTATTTCACAACCTTGAGAATTAAATGTGAGAATCTGTCCTTGATCACACATTCAACTAACACTGAGAAGATTGTGTTTCATATCATCAACATACAAGACATTTTTTTTTAGTCTCCCCATTTTTGATACTTAGAGTACATTTTCCAGCTATCCTTACGGTAACATCACTTCCAAATGTCACACTGCCTCCGTTAACTTCTTTGAAAGTGAGAAACATACTCTTGACACCTATCATGTGGCTTGAGCATCCACTGGCAATGTACCATTGGTTTCCTTTGTTTAGAGCATGAAGGGCAGTCTGCACAAGCATATATTCCTCCTCCTTTTTCATCTCTTGTTCCTGCTTCCTTTTCCAAACTATTATGAGTTGTTTCTTTCGTTTGATAAGGGTATCCACATCCTTGTTTTGTCTAGGATTTTACACAAGGTTACTTCTACAAAAACATTCTTTGTGCCCATATTTTTTGCATTTATAGCATACAATTGTAATCAAATAAAGGGGCAAAGGAATTATATTTTCTATTTGGAAATCCATAAGCATTCATGTCTTTGTTCCATACATGATTATTTCTTGTATGTGTTCTACAATCTATTGTTTTATGACCAAAATTATTACAACAAAAGAAATATCCAATGAAATAATTTTGGTACCAATTCATGTGAGGCTACCTTGGTGGGAAGTATTTTTTGAATCTTTCCTTGTTGTCCTTAGGAGAAATGTCAACTTTCTGCGGAACATTATTTTCTTTCTTCATATTTTCTTCATCACTGATGGAAATTTTGAGTACATCGGCATAGCTTTCAAATTTTTCTTCATGTATTTTTTGGATGGCCCTACAGCTTTTAGATCTTCTTTGGTGATCATCTTAATCTTATCATAACCAAGACCTATCTTAATAAATGGTGGCCAACAATTGATGATATGATCTAAGGTTTTGACACTCTTTTCAAACTTCAAACTTCTATTCAACTAAGAAGTTGACTTTTCCAAATCCTTTCTTAAGGAAACAAGTTTATCTTATAGATTCTCACAATTTTATTCTTTTTCCTTCAGCTGAATTCTCGCCACTTATTTTATCCTTCGTGTCTCTTCTAATTGAAATTTTAGGCTTATGATAATCTTTTTTGATTCTTGAAGGCTTTGTGACATTTTGGATTTTGAATCATGATCTTCTTTATATTTTTGCAGTTTCTCCTTTTGTTTCAAATTATTTTTCCTTAGCTTCTTTGTTTCACTTAATGAACATATGAGTTCTACCTCAAGATCCACCATCTGTTTCAATGTTTTTCTCTTATTTTGAATCCATCATTTATTTCCCTTTGTCTTCATCAATATTTATTTTGATTTCCATAAAAAGAGTTTGTAATATCCCAAAGGATGAGCCCTGTTGTAGTCATGTTTATGAATTGTAAATCTTGTTTTGTAGGCTGGTGAGCTGAGTATTGATAAGCTAGTAAGGCTTATGAGTTTATTAGGCTGGAGAGCCTAAGTGTTAAGGCCAGGAGCTTGTTTTTATATATGTAATTATGCAGAATGTTAATAAAAATATGAACACCGCTGCGTGCAGACCAACCACGATGAATGAGTGATGGGAGACTAAGATTCCATAGAGTGGTTAAGGGAATGGGGGATGAAAAGTGGAAAGAAAGGCTAAGTGTTGGGCCTAGGGGCTAATCTAGGGGCCTTACCTTTAGAAAGGGATAATAATTTATTATTATTATTTCTTTAAAACTAAGATGGACAATTTTGAGTGTTGTCATAAGTTCTTGGAGAGGAACGCATGCTGATGGAGCGCATGCAGCTTCAAGGGTGACATGTGACGGCCCAGGAACATGCAGTTAAAAACTGCAGAAGTTATCCATGGAGGGGGTTCGCTCCTCATTCTATCATCCTATGTTTGATTTCATATGCCCTCATGTAGTTCTGAAAACCAAAAAATCGAGATGCCTTCCTAAAAGCCACAACATCCTCCGTTTGAGCCATTTTTGGTCTGTGTCTGTTTTTGGCATACCTATACACCATTGAGAGAACTAGTTGGGAGGAGAAAGTTGACCTGTGAGTTCGTGAATCCATTTTGTATGCCATTACAGAGCCGAATCCTTACCTAGATTGTTTGTGGGTTGTTGCTTTATGTTTTCTTGAGTGGGATTGTGTTGTGGTTATCCTCACCTTGCGGGAATTGAAGTGGAAGCTAGTGGAAGAGTCAGGTGGTTAGGCTCGTGGTTGAAGAGGCATGTTTTCAGGCCTGTGAGCATCACTTTCCAGGTGAATGAGTCTGTTGGGAAGTGGTTTTCTCCCAGAGAGAGTCCAACACCAGCTACAGGGCTCTGAGACTTCCTGATCCAGCCTGTTGCCAAGGCCCAAAGAGGCAGGTGAAGCACTGATGGAATGTACTTGTGAATGTGTATACTCTCAGGAGAAACATGCATGTGGGGAATGAGAGTCTATAAGTAGTGGGCATAAGAAGGCATCGTGGGAAGAATCCTTCCAGTTATTTTGTGCAGTTTCCCTATAACCTCAGCCTAGTTTAGGATTCCCTTGCCTTAGGTGGAGCTTGGTCCCATCTCGTGGGTGACCCACTACTGAGAGTGATGAGCAACGTGGTCTAAGGCTAGGAGGTTCGTGGAAGGTCTGCATGTGGTTGGTGGAGTTACTACAGCTTCAAATATAAGTATTAATGTTATACTTAATTTATATGTGATGTGATACTTACTATATTATCATGCATTCCATTGTGATGATGCTTACTGTTGATTTCATTAATTCTATATGATGGCAGTAATTATATGTTACTATGTTAAGCCATTTAACTTCATTTAAATGCATATTACATAAGTATGAGAATGTTGTTATACGTAGTAGCATTTTCCCGGCCAGTGGGTTGATGGCTGGGGATGTTACAATATGGTATCAGAGCCATGTTTTCAATGCTGAGCCTGGATGGGTCGGATAAGTGGTCTTCGGACAAGGGTTTTGAGAGGAAATTGTGTCTAGCAGACTAATTTCAGACCTCAAAATGTTTCTGAGTGTCAACAGGCTACTTGACCATGTTACAAATCTCAGGAGGTGTAGCGGTATTATGAAACCTATAGCTGGTGTGGTATATGGCCACAGGCAAAGAAAGAGCTCAACACTAGAAGTGTTGGAGCCGTAGGATATGTTTGTGAGGAAAGGAGAACCCTCATGACCATCAGATCTGGAGAAGGTGCACAAGGTTTAAAACCCTTTGGAGTTGCATAGGAGTGTGGACATCGTGATACACGAAGCCCCGACTTCTACAGGACCATCCATCAAAAGGGACGCATGGAGAGCGATCAACCTTTCACTGATTCATGACTTGAAATGGTCAAAGGGCAATTTTGTGAGAATTAGCGAAACGCGAATTCATGATTGGATCACAACCATCGATCCAAGATAAATCTAGACCGTTAATTGTCCAGGAAGAATTTCGACATTTTGGGAATAGGGACGACGAAGGTGGAAAGTCTTTCGACCTCGTAACACATGAAATCCCGATATGTGAAATCCCAACAAGATCTGAGTCGTCGTGGGGAATCATGATCATTGGATCGAGCAGAAGAGGAGAGGGTAATTTCAGGAGTTTCACTGTCGAGAGAAATGAGAGGTGCTGATGCACAAACTCTCGAAGCTTGAAATCGCGAAATTTTGAAGCATCGAAATAGTGAGTTGGGTTGATGCCACTTGGATGGTGTGGACACGTGGGATTTGAACCACGTATTAGTGGGCCTGAAGGAATAGTAAACATAATGAGGCCATATGGTGTCACCCGAGGTAACGTGGACCTTCTTAAGGACACCACGTGCCATCGCCTTAGTTGGTGACAACTGTGCTATGTGGGCCCGAGAGATAAAATAAATCAAAATTTTGGATGTCGAGAGTTGGAGGGGGTAGCAAGTGTGGGAACCTACAAGTCCAAAAACCCAAAATCCCAAAATCCCAAAAAATTTAAAGACAGAAAGACCGCAGCATATTATAACCATTGGATGTTGGGTCAACGTGGACCATTGATCCACCCGATGTCGCGATTTTGGTAATTAGAATGTGAGGGATAGTGGTGTTGCGTTTTGAAACCTCCCAAAACTCAAAGTCACAAAGCGCCCTAGTAGTTTAGCATTTGGTCACATCCCATGATCGTATGGGTTGGGGACTAAGAAAGAGGGGGCTACCGCCCGAAAGTTATAGAGATGAGCAGAGCTCAAAAAATTCATAAAAATATGAACGTTACTGATTCAGTTTATGAATTTTGTGTAGAATTTGTTAAGGTATGTTGGCCTAACAAATTCTAGGTATCTATACGTTGTGTTGTAGAAGTCTAGTGAGGGTCGAACTGATTAGAATTGTCGCCGAGTGCAAATAAATGGAAGAGGTGCGAATTGGCCCTAGTTCAGAAAATGAAAGAAAAGGAATGGATGGAAACTTAGGAGTCGAAGGATCATACTCCAATGGGCACAGAAAGGAGATGGATAAGTAAGGGCATATGATGAAAATAATTGAAATATTATAGAAGGATACCCAGTCTCACCGAGTTGATAGCATAAGGCTCAAGAACACTTAGGAAAATAGTCCAAGGAATTCCCAGAGTTGTTGTTGTTAGAGAAATTTCAGCATTATAGCTGAAGAAATGCTACAGGAAAGGTTGTCAGTTGTTTGCAACCCATGTGGAGGAAGCATCCAAAGATGGGGTCTCAGATATTGGAGACCATGCAGTACTAATAGAGTTTGAAGACATATTTTAGGAGGTACTGGAACTACCTCCAAAGAGAGATATCGATTTCTCTATAAATTTGATGCCTGGAGCAGCTCCAGTGTTCAAAGCTCCTTATAGAATGAGTATGCCAGAGCTGAAAGAGTTGCAATTGCAGCTTGAAGAGATTCTAAAGAAGGGGTAGATTCACCCAGGCATGTCACCTTGGGGTGCCCCGGTCCCATTCATGAAGAAGAAGGATGAGATGTTGAGGTTGTGTATTGATTTCAGACAGTTAAACAAAGTAACTGTTAAGAAAAGGTATCCTCTGCCGAGGATTGATGACCTCTTCGATCAGTTGAAGGATGCAAAGGTATTTTCGAAGATATATCTCAGATCAGGATATCACCAGGTAAGAATTAAGGATGGAGACATCAACAAGACTGCCTTTAGAACAAGGTATGATTATTACGAGTTCATAGTGGTGTCGTTTGGACTGTCGAACGCACCTGTTGTTTTTATGTGCTTGATGAATGGTGTATTCAAGGACTATCTAGACAAGTTTTTCATAGTCTTCCTAGATGAAATTCTGGTGTATTCCAGGTCAGCGGAAGAGAATGAACAACACCTGAGGATGGTGCTACAAGTGATAAGAGAGCACCAGCTATATGCCAAGTTGAGCAAATTCTCATTTTATCAGGGACAGATCCATTACTTGGGGCATATAAATTCAGAAGAAGGGATCGCCATGGATCCTGAGAAGGTTGAGGCCATTAGAGAATGGTCAATGCCCAAGAACATGACAGACATCATATCCTTTATTGGTCTAGCCATATATTACAGAAGGTTTATTGCAGGGTTCTCAAAGATAGCCTACTCTATCACTTCCTTGCAAAGGAAGGAGGAAAAGTTTCAGTGGACTGAAGAGTGTGAGAAAATCTTTCAGTGATTAAAGAAACTGTTAACAAGTGCTCCAATCTTGAGGATTGAAGATCCAAATGAAGACTTTGTGGTGTGCACATATGCATGTAAAGAAGGACTGGGAAGATTCCTTAGTCAAAATGGATTTGTAATTTGTTATGAATCTAGAAAGTTGAAAGAGCATGAACGGAATTATGCAACTCATGATTTGGAGTTAGCGACCATCGTTTACGCTCTCAGGAAATGGAGAAATTACCTCATGGGAAAGAGGTTTGAACTGAGAACATACCACAATGGTCTAAAATACTTGGTTGACCATCCCACCCTAAACGCTAAGCAGAGTAGGTGGCTGGAGTTTTTGTGTGAATACAACTTTGATATCAAGCATATTAAAGGGAAGGAAAACAAGGTGGTTGATGCACTCAGTAGAAAGGTGCACAACTTACATGCTATAGTCATTAGCATGTACCAAACTGATGTAAAGAGTAGAATTTTTGAATTTGCAAGTGCAGATTTGCAGTACATGGAGTTGGTAGAGAAGCTACAACAAGGTAAGATGTTGCAAGGAGTTGAAAATTATCAGCTTGGAACTAATGGAATACTTCTGTATAAAAACAAAGTTTATGTACCTAATATCCAAGATTTGAAACTTGTGATTCTAAGAGAAATGCATAACGTGTCTTATGCTGGGCACCCTGGATATCAAAAGACTGTATCAGCCATCAAGAGCCATTACTTCTAGCCAGGCATGAAGAAAGAGATCGATGAGTACATTGTCACATGTATGGAATGTCAAAAGGTTAAGGCTGAGCATAGACACCCAGCAGGGTTGCTACAACCTTTATCCATTCCTGAGTGGAAATGGGAAGTAGTAATGATGGATTTCATCACCGGATTTCCCAAAACCGGAAAGCAACATGATTCAATCATGGTGGTGGTGGACAAGCTTACGAAAGTTGCCCATTTTATTCCACTGAAAACTACTCACAAAGCAGCACATGTTGTTGATATTTTCATGAAGGAAGTGGCACGATTGCATGGAATTCCTAAAACAATTGTGTCCAATAGAGACCCAAAATTCACCTCGATTTTCTAGAAAGGATTATTCAAAGGATTCCAAACGAATCTGAACTTTAGTACAACTTATCATCCCAATTCTGAGGGACAAACCGAGAGGGTGAATAGAGTGATATAAGACATACTGAGAATGTATGTGATGGACAAACCATCAAAATGGGAAGAATACCTACACTTGGTAGAATTCGCTTACAACAATGGGTATCAAGAATCATTGAAGATGAGCCCATTTGAAGCGCTTTATGGAAGAAAGTGAAATACTCCAGTAAGCTGGGATAATCCCGTTGATAGGGCGGTAGTTGGGCCAGAGTTTCTCAAGGAAATGGAAGAACAGATGCTAAAAATTAAGTAGAATTTGAAAACTGTCCAAGACAGGTAGAAAAGTTATGCTGATAAAAACAACACCCACAGAGAATTCAAAGTGGGTGATCATGTTTTCATAAAAGTAGAAGCTAATAGAAGTTCCCTGAAGCTGGGAAACTGTGCCAAGTTGGCAACCAGATTTTGTGGGCTATTTGAAATCCTAGAAAGGATTGGGCTAGTTGCATATATGCTTGCATTACCTGCATCCATGACTGTACATAATGTGTTTCATGATTCATTGCTTAAGAAATATATACCCGATGCTAATCATGTTATCGATTGGAATGTGATTCAGGTGGAGCAAGAAGGTATCTTGCAAGTGCATCCTGTGCGCATATTGGACAAGAAAAGAAAACAGCTTCGGAATCGAGCTATAGGGCTTGTAAAGGTCCAACAGACCTGGTATGGTCCTGAGGATGTGACATGGGAGCATGAGGATGCTATGAGGGAAAAATACCTGCATCTTTTTGAAGATTTTGGAAATCTTGTTGATGTTGTGTGAAAGTTACACTAAGGACAGTGCAAAAACAAGGGGAGGGGATTGTAATATCCCAAAGGACAAGCCATGTTGTAATCATATTTATGAATTGTAAATCATGTTTTGTAGGTTGGTGAGCTGATTATTGATAAGCTATTAAGGCTTATGATTTTATTAGGATGGAGAGCCTAAGTGTTAAGGCTAGGAGCCTGTTTTTGTATATGTAATTATGCAAAACGTTAATAAAAATATGAACATTGTTGCGTGCAGACTGACCACGATGAATGAGTGATGGGGGAATAAGCTTCCACAGAGTGGGTAAGGGAATGGGGGATGAAAATTGGAAAGAAAGGCTAAGTGTTGGGCCTAGGGGCTAATCTAGGGGGCTTACCTCTAGAAAGGGATAATAATTTATTATTATTATTTCTTTAAAACTAAGGTGGACAATTTTGAGTGTTGTCATAAGTTCCTGGAGAGGAACACATGCTGATGGAGCGCATGAAAATTCATGGACAACATGTTTCGTCCCAGGCGCATGTAGTTAAAAGTTGCAGAATTCATCCATGGAGGGGGTTTGCTCCTCATTCTGTCATCCTGTGTCTAATTTTGGATACCCTCATGCAGTTCTGAAAACCAGAAAATCGAGATTCCTTCCTAAAAGACAAAACATTCTCCGTCTGAGTCATTTTTGGTCTGCTTCTATCCTTGGAATACATATACACCATTGAGAGAACTGGCTGGGAGGGGAAATTCGACCTGCGAGTTCGTGAATCCAGTTCGTCTTCCATTGCAGAGACGAATCCTTACCCGATATGTTTGTGGGTTACTGGTTTATGTTTTCCTAAGTGGGAGTGTGTTGTGGTTATCCTCACCTTGCCGGAATTGAAGTGGAAGTTGGTGGAAGAGTTGGGTGGTTAGGCCCATGGATGAAGAGGCAGGCTGTCAGGCCTATGAGATGCTCTTTCCAGGTGGAAGAGTCTATTGGGAAGTGGTTTTCTCCTAGAGAGAGTCTAGCACCAACTACAGAGCTCTGAGACTTCCTGATCCAGCTTGTTGTCGAGGCCCAGAGAGGGAGGTGAAGCAATGATGGATTGTTCTTGTGAAGGTGTATACTCCTGGGTGGAACAGGCATGTGGGGAATGAGAGTCTGTGAGTAGTGGGCGTAAGAAGGCATCCTGGGAAGAATCCTTCCGGTTATTTTGTCTAGTTTCCCTGTAACCTCAGCCTAGTTTATGATTCCCTTTCCTTGGGTGGAGCTTGGTCCCATCTCAAGGGTGACCCACTTCTAAGAGTGATGAGTAGCGTGGTCTAAGGATGGGAGGTTCGTGGAAGGTCTGCATGTGGTTGGCAGATTTACTACAGCTTCAAAGATAAGTATTAATGTTGTACTTAATTTATATGTGATGTGATACTTACTATATTATCATGCATTTCATTGTGATGATGCTTACTGTTGATTTCATTAATTCTGTTTGATGGTAGTAATTATATGTTACCCTGTTAAGCCATTTAAATTCATTTAAATGCTTATTACATAAGTATGATAATGTTGATCCGTGTAGTAGCATTTTCTTGGCCAGTAGGTTGATGGCCAGGGATGTTACCGAGTTTATTCTCTATCACTATTAGAATTACTTCCACTGCTTTCTTCAGACAAGTCACTGACCCCCTTTGAGTATAGGATATTCTTCTACTTGTAATATTTCTTATTATTTTCATGATTTTCCTATTTGTGGCTATTTGTTTGTTGATTATGTTGGCTCTTTATGTCATAGTCTTCTTCATTATAACTAATTTCATTTTTCACATATGGACACTTAGTAGAAAAATGTTCTACTTTTCCACAGTTAAAGCATTTAAAGGGGAAATTACCTTTGTATTTTCCAGATCCCTTTCTAAGTTTTCTCACAAAATTTTCTTCCCCTGCATTTGATTCATAGTTAGAACAATCACTTTATTTTTTCTCTTTGTTCTTCATCTTCTTTGAGACTTTGAAATATTCTTCCCTTTTTTATGGTTTTTCCTTTCCAGTCCTCATTTCATATGCAGTGAGGATCCCATGAAATTCATCCATTGTTAATTTATCAAGATCCTTCATTCCTCAATGACGAATACTTTGACATCAAATCTTATGGGGAGTGACCTCAACACCTTTTTCACAATCATTGGTTCTGCAACGGTTTCACCAAGTCCTCTGATGGTGTTCACAATTTCGTCCACATGGAGGAGATAGGCTGCAACATTTTCTTCTTCTTTCATCTCCAGATTCTCAAACTGTCTTCTATGAGTTTGGAGCTTATCCTTCTTGAAATTTTCATTTCCTTCATGGATGTTTTGAAGTTTGTCCCAAATTTCGTTCACTAATTTTCAATGCATTACTTTGACAAAATCTAATTTTGGCAGTCCGCACAAGACAAAATTCATGGCTTTTGCATCATTTTCACTATCCTTTTTCCCAATCGTATCTGTTGGTGGATTTGTTGGAGTTTTATAACCAATAATGAATGAGTTCCAAATATCAAAACAAAGAGCCATTATATATGTTCACATCCTTATACTCTAGAAGGATAGTGTGTTCCATCAAACAAAGGATCCATGTTTATAGAGAAACCTTCCTGACTGGCCATGTGTGCTCCGAAGATCTACCTTTCAATGGTTAGACTATTTCTGAAGGAACCAACTCTAATACCAATTGTTGAGTACACACTTATACTAAGAGTGGGGGGGGGTGTGAATCAGTATAAGGATATCTTTTTATTTTTAACATTCATAAACCATAATGATGTAATCACATAAATATAATAACCAGATGACACAATATTTAATGTGGAAACCCTTTCGAGAGAAAACCACAAAAACTTATTTTTATTAATTTTTAGAGACCAACCTACGATTACAAATGTTTGTAGGCACCCAACCTACTAGAGACACCAATTTTTGCATCTCCAAAGAAAAAATTATGGTAAAAGTTCATGTGAGGCCACCTTGGTGGGAAACAGTTTTTGAATTTGTCCTTGTTGTCCTTATGAGAAATGCCAACTTTCTGCAGAACATTATTTTCTTTCTTCATATTTTCTTCATCAATAATGGAAGTTTTTAGTACATCGACATAAATTTCATATTTTTCTTTATTTACTTTCTTTGACGGGCATACAACTTCTAGATCTTCTTTAGTGATCATCTGACTCTTATCATAATGAAGACCCGTCTTAATAAATGGTGACCTTTGACAATTGATGATATGATCTAAGACTTTGACACTCTTTTCAAACTTCAAACTTGTGTTCAACTGAGCAGTTGAATTTTCCAAATCCTTTCTTAAGGAAACAAGTTCAACTTCTAGTTTCTCACAATTTTCTTCTTTTTCCTTCAGCTAAATTCTCACCATTTCTTTTATCCTTCTTGTCTGTTCTAAGTTAAATTTTAGTCTTATGATAATATTGTATGATTCTTCGAGTCTTTTTGACATTTTGGATTTTGAATCATGATCTTCTTCTTAATATTTTTGCAGTTTCTCCTTTTGTTTCAGATTCTTTTTCCTTAGCTTCTTTATTTTTCTTAAGCCACATATGAGTTCTGCTTCAAGATCCACTTCTCCATCTATTTCATTTTTTTTCTCTTCTTTTGAATCCATCATTTATTTTCCTTTGTATTCATCAATATTTGTTTCGATTTCCATAAAAATAATTTCTTCTCTATCACTACTAGAACTACTTTCATTGCTTTCTTCAGACGAGTCACTGACCCCTTTTGAGTAGAGGCTCTTCTTCTACTTGTAATAGTTGTTCTTATTTTCATGTTTGTCTTGGTTGTGTCTATTTTTGTGTTTATGATGTTGACTCTTTATGCTATTGTCTTCTTCATTATAACTACTTTCATTTTTCACATATGGACACTTAGTAGCAAAATGTCCTACTTTTCCATAGTTAAAGCATTTAAAGGGCAACTCACCTTTGTATTTCCAGATCCCTTTTTGAGTTTTCTCACAAAATTTACGTCCTTTGCATCTAATTCACAGTTGGAACAATTGCTTGATTTGTGCTATTTTTTCTTCATCTTATTTGAGACTTTGAAAGCTTCTTCCCTTTTTGATGGTTTTTCCTTTTCAGTCATCATTTCATATGCAGTGAGGATCACATGCAATTCATCCATTTTTAATTGATCAAGATCCTCCATTTCCTCAATGGCAGAGACTTTGGTATCAAATATTAAGGGGAGTTTCCGCAACACATTTTTCACAATCATTGGTTGTGTGACTGTTTCGCCAAGTCCTCTAATGGTGTTGAAAATTTTGTCCACATGGAGGAAATAGGCTGCAACATTTTCTTCTTCTTTCATCTTTGCAATCTCAAATTGTCTTCTATGAGATTGGAGCTTAGACTTCTTGACCTTGTCATCACCTTCATGGATGTTTTTAAGTTTGTCCCAAATTTATTTCACTGATTTGCAATGCATTACTTTGACAAGCTCTAACTCCGACAATCCACACAACATGGAATTCATCGCTTTTGGATCATTTTCACTAGCCTTTTCCCAGTCGTATCTGTTGGAGATTTATAACCAGTCATGATTGATTTCCAAATATCAAAACCTAGAGCCATTAGGTTCACATCCTTATACTCCAGAAGGATAGTTTGTTCCATCAAACAACAGAGCCTTGTTTGTATAGAAACCTTCTTGACTAGCCATGTGTGCTCCAAAGATCTACCTTCCAGTGGTTAGACTATTTCTGAAGGAACCAGATCTAATACCAATTGTTGACTACACACTTATAATAAGAGGGGGGCGTGAATCATTATAAGGATATATATATATTTTTTTAACATTCATAAACCATAATGATGAAATCACATAAATATAACAACCAAATGAAAAAATATTTAATGTGGAAACCCTTTCGGGAGAAAGACACAAAAGCTTCTTTTTATTAATTTGTAGGAACCGACCTATGGTTACAAATGTTTGTAGTGTTGGTAGCTATAATACAATTGTTATTTTTTATATCAACTGAATAATAAAAATAGTTGCCTACATAGGGTCATGAAATTTTATTACTCTTCATGAGTAGTTTTCGAAACGACAATTGTAAATTGTTGCTTTTACCTATTGTCTATTCATGCTTTGTTTTCATGACTGAAAGCATGAAAATTTGCGATTGCAATTAGCATTTTAAATTTTCATTGAAGGCAAGTTGTTTATATAATTTGTTATGAAATTTTGATTCCTTGCCATGAAGTTATTATACTCATTGTTTTTGATCCTTTCAATTCTAAGCATGCTTGAGAGATTGATAGTTGTATGAACAAAAGACCCCCACCATTTGATTTCTTACATGGTTTTGGTTTGATTTTCGATTACATTTCTTTCACAAAACTCTTGGTTTTTCAATTTTCGATTGACCCAAACTTTGCAATTAAACTCATGATGTGTGCACTCATTTTCATTTCAATGTTTTGGTCCTATCTCGTACACAATGCAAAGGTGGCATAAAACTTGCAGACCACCATTATCATTTAGGATGGTCTCAGGTTTCACAAACCTCTTCGCATGTGTTTTGATTAAATGACTATCCCATCGTATCGGTCTTTACACCATTCATTGTTGGGCTCAGGGTTGTGACTCTATTTTGTTTTTACAAACCCTACCTATATGCCATGTCTATTTGATTATCCTCCCATCCATTATGGCTCCGGTCGTGAGAGTTGAACCAAATGGTGCCCAAACCCTGCTCTTATATGATGATGCCAGAGGAGATTTGGAAAGAAATGGTTGGCAAGTTTTCATCAGAAAGTTTCAGGGTTTTAATTTATAGGTTGCACAAGAGTTTTCCTTATCCTTTGATGTTTGTAGGGTGAAAGTTGGTGATGTGAAACTGGAGGTTACCGAGGACTCCCTACAAGCCTTGAATTTTTAGACTTTTGTTAGCAGAGTTTAATCTCATTTTTTTTACCTGTTGGAGACACGATTTTGTGGGAGAGATTCTAAGAAAACCACTGCGAATTAGAACAAACCCTTTAAAATCCAAAACTGAAATGAGACGTTTTATCTTCATCACAAGCAGGTTTTCCAAAAAATGGACCATTGCAGAGATATGCCTCGACCTTTGGAGGTAAATTTCTCAGATTTTTTGTTTCGAGTAAGATGAGCGTTTTTTTTTTTTATTCTGTTGCAGGCCTTGCTACAGTGCCCTTCCCAACTACTCAGGCATGTGCCTTAGCATCCTACAAAACCCCTTTTACCTGCTCAGACCTATGTCTCTTCCCCCTAACAGAAAACCCTTGATCGATCCTAAGGTCATTCAATAGGACAGTCAACAGATTACATATCCAAATGACTGTGTTAAAAACTTAAAGAAACCTACAGGAAAGAGATTTAAGAGTAACATTGATATCAATCTTTAAAAAAAAAAAAAAAGAACAGATCGATGTGTTAGCAAGCAAAAACTTGAGGCTCGAGTCAGTTATACAGGGCAAAGAAAAATGATTGAATACCACGGGACATGTGATATTTAAAAATGTAGAGGCAGCTACAACCATCGTTAACTCCAAAATTTCATGATTTGATTTGATTGTATGGTTAAAGTATGATTTTTTTTTAAATAGCACGTTAGTTTTCATTCTTTAGTTAGATTATTTGGTTGTTGGATAAAGCTTTATGTTTAAAATTAGTTTGTTTTATTTAGTAAATAGAATGAGATTTCATTTACTATTATAACTAGCTACAGATTCTGTAGCCAGTTAAGAAAATTCGAATTGTCTAAATCAATGACAGAAAACATATCTGAAATCTTCCTATTTTATTTTTCTAATAGGATATTCATGGATATATGATGTCAAATGTGATATGAGGAAATTTTAAGATCTCTCAGTCACATCTATTATGTATTTTGAATAAATAGAAATAGGTTGTTCTTAGTTTTTTTTATATTTGGTGAATCAGGGTGGTTGCATCCCCCTTATTTTTTTGAAACAAATTTGATCTCAGAAACAAAAACAGTTATGTTTCTTGAGACCTATATAAACCCATCATTTTGTAAACAATGGATCATCTTGGCCCGGGGCAAGAGTATGGATATTTGCACACAAACTTGAATGATACAGAATACATTACAGTTTTAGCTTTGTGTATCATGTTTTAATTTGAGTTTCGCTTGTCTTGATATGATAATAGATGATGATAGCTTTTTGTATTCATAATTTATTGTTATTTGAGATAATTGTTTTCATATACTATCCGTATCTCATGTTTCATATATAGTATAGTGTGATCATTAATTTGATACAAATATGAGATTTATCTCTTATTTTCTATTGAATGTATAACTATAAGTTCTTATAAGAAGATTTATATCATTGTTTTCACTTATAAATCATAAGATCACTGCAAATATATTCATTGTATGCTCTGTCATCAAAACTCAATCTCCAGCATGTTGTTTCGCATTTGTTCGAAGCAGCCTTGAAATTCGTTGTAGGTTTACCTCTCAGATAAGGTGGCTGGACATTTACTATTGTACAGACATCGGACGCATCAACAGGTATCCTGTTGTTTGATTTCATTAGCTTGTTGAATACATAAGTTTTCTATATATAGGACATTTTCTACTATCTATAATTTTCTGTTCAATTAAGCAGTTTAATATTTGATTTCATGAATGCACACATTTAAGAAAACAAACCAAAAATTAGATAGTATTTTCACTTTCTTTATCACTGTTGTTAAAGGAACCAATTTACATTCAATTTTTTCAGGTTTAGATTAAAACTCATGATTTGTATATATTGTATATATCATAAATAGAATTATTATACATTTATTATTTAAATTGTACATATATAGATAGTTAGATGTACATATATATTTTAGTGATTGTTATTTATTAAGTTATTGTTTTTCCTTTACTTATTTTTCACTTTCTTTAGAACTTAGATCGACCAATGGAGCCGCTAAACCCGTTAGGGTGAGTCAATCCAAATGGCTTGGGTTATTTAGAAAACCTCGGACCAAACTCGCTCTTCCAGTTGACAGGTGGTCAATTTTTCCCGTCAACATGTAGGGACCAACATAATGGAGACACAAATCCCCACAGATTGTTTTAGGCATCGACCTATAGGGGACACCGATCCCCTCTATTGTTTGTAGGTGTCGACCTACTGGAAACACCAATATCCTCTGTTTTTTGTAGTCACCGACCTACTAGAGACACCAATCCCCAGTTATATTTGTAGGCACCGAATTATGTAAAACTTTATAGGTTCTTCATATTCATTTCCTTGACTAGTCTTCTTCATGCTTCTGTCTTCACCAAATATTATCTGCGCGTGTTACTTCTTCTTTTTCCAGATCATTTCTGTTTTCACTCCTTCTTCTTTCGCCAAATCATCGTGACTCTTTCTCCTTTTACTTTCATCAGATATGCACGATGCTTTCTCCTTCTTCGTTCACTCTACCTTCACAAAATATTCTTGCTTATACTTTCGTCTTAGATCTACCTTCACAATATCTTCTTGATTCTACTTCTACCTTAGATATTCCTTTACAGGTTTTTCTTGCTAGAACACCAGATCTATTTTTCTAGAACACCAGATCTAATCTTCGCTAATATTTAATCATCAGTCCTTGAATGATATTCAATCATCACACCTCAAATGTTATGCATAAGAATATTATATTTTCACCTACACACACGTTTTTTCTCATAACCCTCTTTGTCATTGACCATAAGCTTTATAAGAAAAGTCACATTCTTTTGAAAAGTCACGAATTTTATTAAATAATAATTAATTTTCCCCCTTTTGAGTTTTTAATTCACCTTTTTACCATACCATGGGTAAAATACCATGATGGTTTGTAAATCCATGTGCACTTTGTTACACACCAAAATGTCACACCTATTTACCTCTAAGTGTCGCAAGTGTCATAAAGTGTTGTATGCACCTTACTAAGTGTATCATGCACTTTTTCAAGTGTCGTATGCACCTTACTGAGTGTCGCATGCACTTTACTAAGTGTCACAACACATTGACACCATGAAAGAACATTTGTCACAATACCTAGTCAATGTGGAGGAGAAATATATCATATGACGGTCAAAATACTATGTGCACATGAATTATTCATTATTATTCATAAAAAATAAATTAATTTAGTGTGAGAATCCACTTCACATTTAGTTTCCTAATCTCAAGGAGAAGTTGAGAATCTCATGGATCGTTGAGATATTTTCTCAAACCAATATCATAATTTGATGTATCTTGAGAGATATTTCCTCCTTAAAATCCTTGAGAGAAATTTTCTATTTTCATAATTTGTTCATCGCATCTTCGATAACACACATAACAAAGTGAGTGCCCAACCTAGGGTCTTCATCCTGATCCTAAAATGATACGATTCTAGCCATGCGAATAGATGACTTGATGTCAAACATGGTAGAAACCACTTGATTACCAGTCATTGAGGTATACAGTTAACAAGTGTGAGGGAAATCACCAATGATAACAATGATTCCCAAGGTACCTTTAGTACATTCTAGTGAATGTGAATAAATGAGTCGAGGTTGAACATTTGTGGAATCATCTGATCATAGGTCAATGGTGAAAACCTACTATCATAAATGAGGAGGCCTTCCATTGATGCATATAGGTTCCAAGGTACTAATTGGTTTCTAAGTCTAATTCCTGGATAATGTGTTGAAGTCGACATGAATACAAGTGTCAAAGGAGGGCCATGATGTATCCCCCATAATTGACATGAAAATGACACAGGAAAGTGATGTGAGATGGTGGATTAAATGAGTATG
>SNQJ01S0128029.1:8504-26153 GCA_010110895.2 Picea sitchensis
TGGAAGAACCAACTTCCTTTTTTTTCCAGCTGCAACTGGAAGGAGGCTCCAACCCCCTAGTTTCTCAGGCTACAACCTGAGGGAATATCCAACTCCCCAATTCTTTGGCTACAACTAGAAGGAGGCTACAACCCCCTATGTTCTCCAGCTACAACCAGAAGGTGGTTACAACCATCTGTCCTTGCCCTGTCATGCCATCCTGAAGTAGAAGTAGAATGATGGAACCATTGTCAACCTGTCACTATGAGATATACCATTGTAAACCTGTACTAATAAATCTGAACCATGCATCAACCTGTACCTCAACCTATAATCAACCTATACCATAAACAAGTGCATCAATCATGCACCAACCTGTACTAAATAACCTGTAATCATCCTGTACCATAAACAAGTGCATCCAACCATGTACCAAGTATGTACCAATAATCTTTCAACTACTCATCAACTATGACTCATCAATATGTACCAACATCATCAACTATACACCTCATGTATGTGTCAACTCATCAACTACTTGTTTCAACCATGTACTCAACATGTACCTCAACCAAAAGCCCTCATCAATTTCATCATCCAAATATTATTTGTAGCTTTGTAATAGACCCGGTGTATATGATCACATTCCTGCAAACCTTCCTTAACTTCAACAACAAGAGACTAGCATTTTCATCAAACTTTTCTTTGGTCTCACATCTAGTTTTGGATTAGTCAACAACCCTAATTTGAAGTAATCATAACTTTGTACCTGTAATATATAAAGATCTGAAACTGATACACAATGTTCTTCAGTGTGTTTTATGCAATTCCTCCAGGTGTCACTACTTGAAACCTCTCAGAAAAGGATTTATAGAAAAAATGGCATACCTTGCTGAATTCTGGATTATTCTAGAGAGCGACCTTGTAGAGCATGCCCCGCACAGAATATTTGTTGAATTGATATAAAAATGTTACACAAACTACTAAGGAATGTACCCTAAAAAAACATTTGGTTTCACTGAATTTGGATCTTTTATGAAGAAGTTATGATGTTTTTACCCGAAACACATGTTTTTGACTAGTTTCAGGACTAGCCACAAACCCTATTTTCCACGGAGTGTAACTCCAAAAATACAATGACCCACAAGATGAATTTTTTACCACAGATACTTGGATATGTTTTATCAATGGAATAGAAATTTAATGTTCGGAATCATTATAAAAAAAAACATTATAGAGAAAATGGTGAGATGACCTGTAAATAACATACCTTAGAAAGCACCATCAAAAGAATTTATCCTTCCTTGAATTTCGGTCTTCTTTTCTTCACCTTCCCTCGGAATTTCGGTTTAGATATCCTTGGTTACCTCAGAAACCTATATATATTCAATATTCTCAAGTGTTATTAAAATGAGAGAGCCTTGCCTCTTATTTATACTCTCCAAGTAGCTTCCGTAAAAACATCTTCTAGGTCACTTGGCCCCACTTTCCTTATTTTAGGGTTAACCCACTTCTAATTTCTCCATTAAATTTATTATTGAAATAATTTATTTTTTATTCACTTTGAATTATAATACACTCATTACTTCACTTCATTATTTACCTTTTAAAATCTCTTAAACCACTTTGACTACTTTGACCTTTCGCGGCTTCTAGATGACATATGAGGGTCATCCAACTTCATAAGGCCATAACTCTAAAACCGTGAGGCATTATGTGACGTTCCACATACCACCAGAAATGGAATGACATGTACTATCCATATAGAATAGTATTATCTAAAAATATATCATAACTCATACCGTTATCCATCAAACAAGCTTGGGTCTGTTACCCAAACCCAGGGTCTCCAACTTCTCATGGCCATAACTCTCTAACCGTGAGGAGTTATGTGACGTTCCACATACCACCGGAAATGGAATGACAAGCACTATCCATATAGGATATTTTACTTGACAAAATCATTGTCCTCCATCTAATTATTCCACAATTAAGCATGGGTTCTCTTACTCCGCAAAGCGTCTTCCCGTGAGGGCTTTCTCCATAAGGGGACCACTTTGGAGTTCATCCATATTTACTTCTTATCAACCATGAAAAAACAATAATGAGTCATATTTACATCAAACAATCTTGGGTCCATTACCCAAACCTTTGTGATGCGGGGCTTTCTTCAAGGGTTGACATCAATGACAACCAACCTTAATCAATAATCCCCCCCTTTGGCATTGATGGAAACACTCTGATGCAATACTGAAATCATATCACTCATGCTCCCCTGGAACCATGCCTCTGTCCTCTATATCTGATACATCTCTCCCCCTTTGTCATCAATGACAAAGGTATCTTTCCATCCAGGGTTGCTCCCCCTGACTGAATTGTCCTCTTATGGTGCTTCCTCGTGTACATCTAAGACATATAAGATAAGAATTCAAAAAGAATTCATTTTGGAGTAGAAATAACTCCAAGTATTTGGTGAAGATATTCAAAGGATTCCCATGGAAGTGGTTTTGTAAAGATGTCTACCACTTGTTTTTTTGTGCTGACATACTCAACTCTGATGTTCTTTTCTGCAACCTGTTCCCGTAGAAAGTGATACTTGATTGGAATGTGCTTCGTCTTGGAGTGCATCACCGGGTTTTTTGAGATACTAATGGCACTTGTATTATCACAATATATTGAAATGGGCTCATCATACTCAACCTGTATATCTGTCAAAGTTTTTTTCATCCAAAGAACCTGTGTACAACATGTTGTTGTTGCAATACACTCTGCCTCGGTTGTAGATAGAGATATTGATGATTGTTTCTTGCTTAGCCATGATACCAAACACTCACCTAAGTAGAAGGTTGCTCCAATGGTGCTTCGTCGGTCATCAATAAAACCTTCCCAATCTGCATCTGTATGGAAATAAGTGATAGATCTTTTCCTTTTGGATACCATAATCCAAACTCTTATGTTCCTTTGAGATATCTGAAAATCCTCTTTACTGCTAATACATGTGATTCCTTTGGTGCTGCTTGAAATTGTGCCACCTGTCCAAATGCTTACATTACATCTAGTCTGGATGCTATCACATATAGTAGGCTCCCAATCATTGATTTGTATTGCCTCTGATCTGTAGACTTCGAATCATCGTCTTTGCTCAACTTACAACTGGTTTGCATGGGAGTGATAATTGGTTTGCAATCTTTCATTCCAAACCTCTTTAGCATTTCTCTGATATACTTAGTTTGAGAAATAAAAATTCCTTGGTTGCTTTGGTGTATATGAAGTCCCAGAAAGAAGGATAGTTCTCCAAGTAACGACATTTCAAATTCATTTTGCATATCTTTTGAAAAATTTTGGCTTAAACTGTCATCATCACTACCAAAAGTAATATCATCAACATAAACTTCAATTAATAAAATATTACCTTGACTTACCTTGAAGTAGAGGTTGTTGTCGGCACTTCCTTTTCTGAACCCTGCATGTTGCAGATACTTATCCAGTCTAGAGTACCATGCTCTAGAAGCCTGTTTTAGACCATACAAGGCCTTCTTTAATTTACATACATAGTCAGTGTTCTTTGACAATTGAAATCCTTCTGGTTGTTCAATGTAGACTTCTTCTTCAAGTTCCCCATTCAAAAAAGATTATTTTACGTCCATCTGATATACTTTAACATTTTTGGAGCATGCATAAGCTAAAAGTAAATGGATTTCTTCCATTCTGGCAACTAGGGAAAATGTCTCTTCAAATTCGATTCCTTCAATCTGTTCATATCCTTTATATACCAATCTATCTTTGTTCCTTGTAACCTGTCCATGTTCATTCAATTTATTCCTGAAAAACCCATTTTGTGTCGATCACATTCTTATTCTTTGGTCTTGGAACTAATTCCCAAGTGTCATTTTTCTCTATTTGATCCAATTCTTCATCCATGGCATTATTCCAAAATTTATCCTTGTTGGCTTCTTCAAAACAGTTTGGTTCAATTGTAGATAAGAGTGCTAGGTGTTTTTGCTCTGTTGAATAGATTTTTATTCTAGTCTCAACTCATGCATCTTTGTTTCCAATAATCTGATCTGAAGGATGATTCTTCTGTACTCGTTTTCTAAGTGTCTTTGGAGATACTTTCTGAACTTGCTCTTCTTCTTTTGTCGGATTCTCTTCATTTTCATCTTCCTCTTCTACTTCTTTTTCTTCTTCTTCTTTGAAAAGTTGTTCCATTGATTGTTTTCTTCTTCCTTTGATTCTGGTCTGCATATTTCATCAATTGTTACATTGATGCTTTACACAACTTTGTTCAATATTAGATTGTAACGCTTGTATGATTTCCTTGTACTTGAGTAACCAACAAGTATTCCTTTGTCCACATGAGAGTCAAACTTTCCCATTCTGCCATCTTCTCTTTTGATGTAGCATTTGCTTCCAAAAACTCTAAAGTGCTTCTCATTTGTTGGTCTTCCTTTCCATAGCTCATAGGGAGTTTTATCAGTGTTGTTTATGAGCATTACTCTGTTTTGAATGTGAACTATTGTATGCACTGTCTATGTCCAAAATATATCTGTCAATTTGAAATCCATTAGCATTGTTCGAGCCATTTCTTGTACTGTCATGTTCTTTTTTTCAACAACTCCATTCTGTTGAGGTGTCCTAGCAACGGAGAATTGCCTTTTTATTCCATGACTTCTACAGTAGTCCATAAATTCCTTTGAAGTGAACTCTCCCCCATTATCAGATCTCAAAATTTTGATTCTTGAATCCATCTCATTTTCAACAATTTCCTTGTAGATCTTGAAGTTTTCAAAAGCTTCTGACTTGTTCTTGAGAAAGCAAATTGCAGTCATTCTTGTATAATCATCAACTAATAACATAAAGTATTTTCCACCTTTTAAGCCCTTTGTTATAGTTGGTCCAACTAGATCAGTGTGCATAATTTCTAGTGGTCTTGTTGTTGAATATTCCTTTGATTTGAACCTGGTTTTGGTTTTGTTTGATTTCCTTGTTGACAATGTTTGCATAAAGTGTTGGTTGGTTTTGCATTGATTTGGGGCATTTCTTTGACTACTTCTCTTTTGCTGAATTTGACAAGGTTATCATAATGCATGTGACCCATTCTTCTATTCCATAGCCAACTTTCATCTTCCTTTCCCTAGACAACACTTTTCATTTCCAATTTCTTAACACCTTATATGTTGTTTGAAGTTCTTGTAGTTGTAGTAACCAATTTCCATGAACCTTCTTTTCTTATCACACTTTTCTGAATCGAAAGTAAGTTTACAGTATGGTCACATTTGACTCACACTTAAGTTTATGTTCCCATATCTTCTACCAATAGGGCTTATTTTGTGCCTTTTTCATTCTTGTTTCCCAATTGGGACTATGCCTTCTCCAATGATTTTGGATGAATTATCATTTCGAAGGAGGCGAGGTCCATTTTTTCTTTCAAGTAATGCCAAAATTTGTCTTTATCTTTTGTCATGTGTTTTGAACATCCATCCAACATTACCAATCGTGTTTCTTACGCTTATCTTGTGGCTTGTTATTGCATTCTTCATTGTTATACTAATATTGCTTTCTTAACCATGGTAATTTCTAAGGTTCTTATGCATTGTTGTTATTTTTTTGGGGTTCTTTAGGAGGGACTGTTGTTCTGCAATCCTTGGCATGTGTCCAAAATTATTTATTTGTAACATTCCACTTCAATTATCAAAGATTCCAAACCTGTTGTAACTTCTTCTTTGTGTGTCAGTAGGTATCCTTGAATAATCCTTTATTATTTTCTTTCTCAAAGTTGTTATTGTTCTTATTCTTAGCTCACGCAGTGTAGCTTATGTCCAGGAGTGTACATGCCAACATAGGCAAAAATGGTTTGATGCACGGGGTTGAAGATCTTAGAAGGTGCTCTTATGAATCCTTCTTCTTCTTGAGGCCTATATATGTTTGTTGTTGATTTTTGTCTGAATCTTCTTGGTGGAGGGTGTCCTATAATCTTCCTTGTATATCTTTTATCCTCTTTGATTGTTTCTAAAGCTCTTTGGTTTGTTTCTTGCTTTGTTGTTTTGGGCTTGATCCCTTTTTTTGTCGATTGTATCAAGTCACGGACTTGTCAAGATGAGATTTTTCTTGTTGATAATGTCATCCGAACTTTTGACTATTCTGCATATTTTTCTTTTGAATATCCTTTCTTAGTGTGACAACCCTCTGCGTCCAAGTTTCCAATGATATTGTCCTTTTATTCTAATTGTTCTTTGAGTGCTTCTTCAATTCTTTTATGTTCTATTCCTGTTGAACCCTGAATTTTGTGATCATTTGTTCCTAGTTCTCGGTGTCCTTTTTCTTGTCTAAGTTATTCTTGTAGTTTCTTTCTTTCTTCTTTTCTCTTACGATAACTTCTATGACACACAATAATTCTTCTCGATAATCAATTTCCTACCTCTTCAATTTCTTCTTAGACTTCTTCAAATTCTTCTTGACTTCTTCATATTCTTCTTGGTCTTTCTTTGTCGAGTCTTTTACTACCATGAATAGAACTCTTATTGTCTCATTTTCATTGACTTCATCTTCATCACGATGATGAAGATGTCTTCTTTAATTAATATAATCTTTTCTTGAAAACTTTCTTTGTAGTTCTTTACCTTTATATCTTTGTCTCCCTTTTGAGTAACCCTCATCATTTCTCTTTTTTCTTGGGACATTTGTTAGCAAAATGAAGCCAATACCATCTGAATTAGGCTCAAATTAAAGGGAGATTACCTCTATGCCTGCATTGGCTCCTTGATTACGTCTTTTATTAAAGGTTAGCCCACTTCTTCATCATCTTCTGAGACTTTGTTGTTGCTACTATATTCTTCTCATTCCTTTTTTCTTTTTCTTTTTCTTTTATCTTTTGGATTCATGAAATTTGCTTCTTTTACATCTAGATTTTCTGCTCAGTTCTCATTTCCTATTCTATGAAGATTCCATGTGGTTAGTCCATGCTTATTGAGTCCGGATCCGATCTTCTTCTAGTGCTGATATCTTAGGGTTGAATCTCATAGGAAGAGATCTTAATTCCTTTTGAACAATTCTGATGTATAATTCTCTAATCCCTATGATTGCATTCCAGCTGTTTCATCGACTTGTAGAAGTGGGTTGCGATATCTTCATCTTCCTTCATTTTGGATTGTTTGAATTGACCTATGTAAGTCTGAAGCTTTTTGCTGACTTTTGTATCTCCTTCATAAAATTTTGAATCTTGTCCCAAATCTCTTTAGTGGATGCTCTGATGTGCAGCACATTGAATCTTGTATCCTTTGAGACCATTCAAAAAGTGAATTTGTGGCTTTGGAATTATTCTCAGGTTTTACTTCTTTGTCATTTGTTGGAACTGTTGGTGCTGTGTATCTATCTAAAATTGATTGCCAAACTTGAAATCCACATTAGCGTATATATCTCATCCTTATGCTCCAAAAGAATACTTTGTCCAGATCAAACTATGGTATTCCATTTTATATGAGTTGGTACTTCCATGATCTACCTTTGGTAGTTAAAGCTGATTTGAAGGACCTGCTCGATACCAATTGTTGGATTCTTTGAGATGGGGTGAATCAGTAATAGAGAGAATTAATCATACAACCATATAATCAAGTGTTATATCAATGAAGCATTATCATCCAATAGCTGCAGATTAAATAAGCAATGAACAAATGAACAAACATACACATACACAATACACCCGGTGTTTTATGTGGAAACCGTCGGAGAAAGGAAAACCGCGAAATGTTTTTTCTTTTATGTCTTGAAAATTACATTCATTGGAGCACCAACTTCCTTTGTTTCTAGGCTGCCAGCTGGAGGAGGCTCCAACTAGTTTCTCGGGCTACGGGCAGTGAGCTTCAACTCCCAATTCTTTGGCTACAACTAGAGTCTACAACCCCTATGTTCTCACGGCTACAACCGGAAGGTGGCTACAACCACTGTCCTTGCCCGTCGGCTGCCGGAAGTAGAAGTAGAATAATTAGGACCACTATCAAACTGTCACTGTGAGATATACAGGTGTAAACCTGTACCAATAAATCTGAACCATGCATCAGCTTTGTACCTCAGCACGTAATCAGCACATTTACCATAAACAGTTGCATCAGCCATGCGCACCAACTTTGTACCAAATAGCACCTTAATCATCTTGTACCATAAACAAGTGAATCAACCATGTACCAATTATGTGTACCAATCATCGTCAGCTACTCATCAACCATGACCATCAATATGTACCAACATCATCAACTATACACCTCATGTATGTGCCGTCGTCAACTACTTGTGTCTCAATAGTGTGCTCAACGTGTACCTCTGACAAAATCCCTCATCAATTTCATCATCCAAAATCTGATTTTTAGCTTTCTGTAATGGGCACGGTGTATGATCACATTCCTTCAAACCTTCCCTTAGCTTCAACAACAGAGACTAGCATTTTTGTCAAACTTTTCTTTGGTCTCCACATGCCTAGTTTTGGATTAGTCAACAACAATAACTTGAGTAATCATAATTGTGTACACATGTAATGTATAAAGATATAAATGATATACAATTTTCTTCAGTTTGTTTTATACAATTTCTCTAGCTTTCACTACTTGGAACCTCTCGGAAAAGGTTATAGAAAAATGGCATACCTTACTTGGTCCCCGACCTTCTAAAGAGCGACCTTATAGAGCATTCCCCACATGGAATATTATTTGTTGAATTGATATGAAATTGTTACACAACATACTAAATGTTGTACCCTAACCAACATTTGGTTTCACTAATTTGGATCTCTTATGAGAAGTTATGACATTTTTTACCGAAACACTTGTTTTTTACTAGTTCGGGACTAGCCACAAACCCTAGCGCTGAGTGTAACTGCAAAAATACAACCCACAAGCTGAATTGTTTACCACATATGCTGGATATTTTTTTCTCAATGGAATAACAATTTCACGGTCTGAATCATTATAGAAAAAAGTTATAGCTAAAAATGGTGAGATGACGTAAAAAAACATGCCTTAAGCACCATCAAAAGAATTTATCCTTCCTTGAATTTGACCTTCTTTTTCTTCATGGCTCCTCGGAATTTCAGTTTAGATATCATAGTTTACCTCCACCTATAGATGTTCAATATGCTCAAGTGTAATTAAAATGGGGGAACCTTGCCTCTTATTTATATACTCTCAGTAGCTTCCTTAAAACATCTTCTAGGTCATGGCCCCTTTTCCCTTATTTTAGGGTTAACCCACTTCTAATTTATCCATTAAATTTATTATTGAAATAATTTATTTTGTATTTACCTTTGAATTATAATGCACTCATTACTTCACTTTATTATTTGCCTTTTAAAATCTCTTAAACCACTTTTGACTACTTTGACCTTTTGGGGCTTCTAGATGACATATGAGGTGCTCCAACGGTAAGGAGCCATAACTCTCAATGAAGTGAGGGATTTGAGGGTCTTCCAACTTCGTAAGGCCATAACTCTCAAACCGTGAGGATTTATGTGACGTTCCACATACCACCAAAAATGGAATGAAATATACTATCCATATAGAATATTATTATCTGAAAATATACCATAACTCATATCGTTATCCATCAAACAAACTTGGGTCCATTACCCAAACCTGGGGTATCCAACTTTTCATGGCCATAACTCTCTAACCGTGAAGAGTTATGTGACGTTCCACATACCACCGGAAATGGAATGACAATAACTATCCATCTAGGATAGTTTACTTGACAAATTCATTGTCCTTCATCTCATTATTCCATAATTAATCATGGGTTCTCTTACTCCACAAAGTGTCTTCCCGTGAGGGCTTTCACCATAAGGGGACCAATTTGGCGTTCATCCATATTTACTTCTTATCAACCATGAAAAGACAATAATGATTCATCTTTACATCAAACAATCTTGGGTCCATTACCCAAACCTTTTTGTTGTGGGGCTTTCTTCAAGGGTTGACATCAATGACAACCAACCTTAATCAACAATTTCTTTAAATCCCAAAAAAATCATCTTTGTTGTTTCAGAGGGCATATTATTGGGACATGTGATCCCAAAAGATAGAATTTCGGTGGACCCAGAAAGGAAAGAAGTTATTCTACAAATTCCCTCACCAAATAGCAAAAAATCAATGCAATCATTCTTTGGAAGAATCAAATTTGTAAGAAGCTTCATCCTAGATTTCATTGAAATTGTGAAGCCACTTCAAAGAATGATAAAAAAAGGCGTTCAATTTAAATGGATGCCAGTGGAAAAGAAAGCATTTGAAAATATCAAAGTTTTCATAGTTACTGCTCCATCTCTACGGATTCCATATTTCACCAAATATTTCTTGTTATATACATTTTCATATTATCACTCCTTAGAAGTGCTCACATAGAAATATGAACAAGGAGACAAGTAGCATGTCATGTTCATGAGCACTGGATTACAAGGTGTGGAACTGAACTATCCCCTAGTGGATAAGAAAACTTTTTCTATCCATAAAGCCATCAAACAATTCATACCTTATATCCTAAAAAATCATAAAACAGTCATCGGCCCTCAGCCAGAGGTTGGGTCATTGTTTGTTCAAAGAGAATTGGGAGAGTGATGACAAAATTGGATGATAGCCTTACAAGAATACGACCTTGAATTTAAATCAGCCAATGTCATGAAAGGTCAAGGATTATAAAAATGAGTGAGGCAAGGTACCAGTGATGAGGAACAAGAAGAGGATGGGTGGAAATATGAACCAATGATGTACACTCAACAAGTTCCATATGTCCTAGCCATTGAGAGTTCATACTATAATGACCTCAAATATTACTTGCAACAAGGCACAACCCCTGATTACCTTAATGTTAAGCAGACGATAACACTTAGGTTGAAATATTTGCAATTTCAATTATTTCATGTCATTCTATTTAGAAATAAATATGATGGGGTGTTACTCAGATGCCTTGAGAAACAAGATTTTTTCAAGGTCCTGAAGGACATTCATGATGGACTTGTTAGTGGCCATTTTTCGGGAGACACAACCGCTCACAAAGTACTAAGAGTTGGATATTATTGGCCCACTCTATTCAAGGACGCACATACATATTCAAGACATTTTGAATCATGCCAGAAGGCTATAGGGATAGAACGCAAAGTGGATACTCCACTCCAACCTATTGCTATTGAATAACCCTTCGAACAATGGGGTCTAGACATCATTGGTGAGATTAATCCACATTCCTCCAAACAACACAAGTATATTCTGACCACTACATATTATTTTACATGATGGATTGAAGCAATACCAATGGTAAAAGTAAATGAACAGGAAGTGATTAGTTTTCTTGAACAAAAAATCATCACAAGGTTCAGAGTTCCTAACTCTCTAGTGTTCGATTATGCAACTTATTTTTTTATATTTAAAAATATATGAGTTTGCATTAGAGAAAGGGATCATTTTGAAGTATTTTGGCAATTATTACCCTCAGGGAAATGGCTTAGCGAATCCACAAACAAGAACATAATATGTATCCTCAAACGAACTGTGGTTGATCACCAGAGAAATTGGCACAATGCTCTATCGAATTCCCTCTGGGATGATCGTGTCACTCCTAAGGCCACCATAGGAATTTCTCCATATTTCCTTGTTTACGAGAAATAAGTCGTCTTACCCTCAAATATTTACCTACCTTCCCTACAACTCGCTTAGCAATCATGAGGAAGAGAGTTCCCCGTCATTCAACAATGCATAAATACCTTGCTAAGTTTAGAAGAGAGTCACATTGAATCCTAAAGAAAGTTCGAATCTCACCAACATACTGTGAAACAATGGTTTGATAAGAAATTTGTTGGTGAAAAAGAATTCCAAGTTGGGGACTTAGTCCTCAAATGGGACAAGCCACATGAAGATAAAGGGAAACATTCAAAATTCCAGCAACTTTGGCTTAGCCCTTATGTAATCGAATAAAAAATTGGCCAAGGCACATTTCCGTTACAAAACCTTCAGGAGGAAATTGATCCCCTCCTTGTTAATGGAAAAATACTCAAACATTACATCAGCTAGCTGTTGAGTTTGCTTTCACTCATACATAAATAATTTTTTCCTCTTTTTGGTTTTGTTGTGTTTTTTTCTTTTCTTTTGTTTCTTGATTGTTTCCCAGTATGTTTTGATTATATATATTTTTTTATTCTCCTTGAGAGATGACACCCCAATTCTTAGTTCCCTGTAACTTCGTCCTAGTCATATGTTTAAATCGTAGCACATATGGTACAAATATCCTAACGTCTTTGTGATATGGTGCTAAATCCACATGTCTCCCCAGACATGTAAACCCCATTGTGCACTATCCCAAGTCAGATCTAGTGGAGGAACATAGCTTATCAATACACAAAGATAGTGGAGAGAAATAGAGATCCAAGAGACTCAACTTAATGACAAATTGCTACATTATTTGAGCTAAAACAAAAATTATTTATAAGAGATGTTCACAGTATACCAAAAGTTGTAACTCAGTAAGTTCACTCATCTATAACCATGTTAGCAGATCTCACTATCATAGGTGCTATCCCTAGTTCCTTTAAAGGTTAACTGGAATCCTCACATCCACCTCTCTCTCTCTAAACAAAAGAAAATAAAATATTATAAAAGGTAAAGGCTTGGGGAAAGGATTTCAATATCAAATGGGACATGCAAGTATCTTCGTCAGGGCTATGGATTCTTGCTGGAAGCAGAGAAAGTCTTGTGACACCAGGGTGACTCCGTCGGGCCTATGAACGCTTGCTGACAGCGTAGAAACACTAGAGAAATGCAATACAACTTATATTTTCAACATTATTGAAGTTTCGTTCCCGCTATACTACATACACCTCCACCTTACAGTCATTTATCATATGAATAAGAACTAATTTGAAAGCAATCTGGTCAATAGAACAGTCTCACTCCAATTTTTGTTATCTTAGTTCTTTCAAAATTCAAGATATGGGACCTATACTTTCTATCTTATGATTTTTCATAATGGTTGCACCCTTCCTAAATTATATGTGGACATCATCTTGCAGAGATTCAAGGCCTCACCCAATGTGTCGCCATTGGTTGTGATAGGCACTACAACCCTCCATTTTCTTTTATTCGCATTTGCATATCCCTTAGAAAATCGAGCCCCTCATTTTTCATGATTGAAGGAACTTCTCTTTTGCCTCCCTTACATCAAAGTTTCTATGAAATGTCTTGTTCACCGTAAATAATCATGTGAAAAAAGAAGTATTTGAGAATTTTGATTCTTTAGCAAGATAGAAGAAATCGACCAAGTTAATATTAACTCCTATGATGTCAATTGAAGGAGTTACTTATAACTCCCCCATTTCTCATCGAAGGAGTTTCTCCTTTCCTTGCTAATTCCCTTACCCATTGCACAAGTTAATATTAAATCCTTTGATATGAATCAGAGGAGTTAAGTCTAACTCCTCTTATTCATATCAGAGGAGTTTCCCCCAAGGTATCTGATGTCATCGGAATACTTTAATGCAAGTCCTCTAATGAACATCAAAGGACTTTCCACTAATTTATCCGATGTTCATCGGAGGAATTCCTCTCAATTCAGTCGAACTTAATTATCTCACCAACCCCACATTTATTGCATTTTCCTCCGATCTATTTATGCAGTGACCACCATGCACTTTTCATTGTTTTACTAAATAGGTGGAAGAGAGGAGAGTTTATTAAACCCAGAGCACGCTAAATAATCATGTCCAATATCAAGAATTATCACCATATTTCATGTGGCATAAGGTCTAAAGGTACGAATTATTTTTAGTCTAGTTGGGGTTAGGTTTTTCTTTTGAATATGTTCCTTCCATACTTCATTTTTCTTTTCTTCTTGCATCAACCAACTTATTTTCCCCACTTTTATATCCTCAATTGGCGCTGCAAGTAGTGTATATTAATGCACTGTTCTCCCTCATGTTGTCACCATAACAAGTTCCTTCATGACTCACATGAACTCTAAAACACCCTTCTAGTGAGCCCTAATGAAAAAAAACTGAAACAAATGAGTTCCCCAATCTTAGTGTGAGGATAGTGTTCAAATCCCTAAGTCCAACAATATCCTTTTTCAACTCCATTGGTTTTCCATCAGGAGAGGTCTTCGTAACTTTTCTAATGTGATCAAAAGAGTTCCATGAAACTCCACCAATCTTACGACTATCCCTCGAACAAATTAAATGTAACTCTTTCGACCATATTAGAGGAAATCTAGTTAACTCCTTCAATATGATGACAGGAGTTTTGATTAACTTCACCGACTTTTGTAATATTTTGGGACACTTAATAACAAATCTTCCGATGTGTTATCGAAATAGTTAGAACAAACTCCTCTCGTGCACATCAAAGGAGTTGTTCTTAACCTCCCCGATAGGAACCTTTTCAAGAAACTCCTCATATGACTCAGAGCACTTAATATGAACTCCTTTGGTTTTCATCGGAGGAGTTAATCTTTGGACCTCCAAGTTTACCTTTCAAAGCTCATTTTTCATCCTTTCCTTCCCAATTTTTTACCAAGTTGCTCAAGAATTCCTACCATCACTTGGACATCTTCAGAGGATGATTATTTGTCCAATATTTGTCCCAATGGTTCCTCTAGTATTTCAAATTATATAGTGTTTTCCCGTGACCAAGTTTTGGAGAACCTTGGTCATGTTTGACCAATTTTGGGACTTCGACAAGCTGGTCGAAGGCGGAGCACAAGGCGAAGCGGAGATCATGGGATCTCATCCCCTTCTTAGGGAATTTTTGGGTTTAGAGTTTATGTAACGAATACGGGATGTCATCCCATGGGTTTACCCATGTTTAGGCCCTTTTGTAATGTATAAATAGAAATATAGGCGATGTAAGTAAGAGAGATCTAGTAGAATCGGCTTAGTGCGGAGCTAGAGGCTTTGTGCATACTGTGTATTAAGAACTTGCAGAGCTAAGTGCAAGTGATTGTAAGAAGCTTGTGTGCATATTGTAAGAAGGCTTGGTGCTTAAACCTAGCTCGGGGAAGGAGGATCTGGCGAGGTGCATGCAGATATCCTATCCTATGCGGAGTGGATTCTTATGGATTTGTGCTTGTAGAAGATTGAAAGAAGACAGTAAAGAAGAGAAGAGTTGGTGGATGTAGCCCCACACTAAGGTGAACCACGTATATCCTGTGTTGTGGTTGCTTTGTGCATTATAGTTGTTATGTTATTGATGTGATTTATGCTTAGTGCAATGATATATGCTAGATGCATCTGATATAGTAGCTTAGTGCTTAGTAATGTGAATGAATGCTAGATCTAATCTATTTCTATATGCTAAGTGCTTAGATGTGAATAAGGGTTAAATATTGATGGATGATTACTGCTAAGTATTTTGTTAGTGTTTTAATCACATATTTGTGTCCTAGCTAGGTTGTAGACACTTGAGTCCTATAACCGCCCCTGCCTCTACCTCGGGTGAGACTTCATCTACTTCGCAGGTGTTGCCAAAAGGGTCAATAGTTAGGGTTTTTGTGGTGTGTTGTTGAAGCGTTGAACCCTGGGTCTACCCCTGTGCCAACAAATGGTTCCATTGTTAGGACCTGAAACTGTGATTGCTGGGAACTGAAGAAAAGAAATCTTTGTGCGTAGATATTTTTCTTTAGTGTGTAGTATTCTATTTGACTGTGAAGCTCTGTGCTAAGAAAGGAATCAGATCTGAAGAAAGAGGTAAGATATTAAATCTTTATGCTCTGGGAAAGGTAAGATAAGTGAAAACTTATGTTTCAAAAGAATGGATCTAGGTATGTTTGATAGATTTTGTCCTAGTCTGAAAACTAGGGAACAACTAGAAGAAAGAAGATTGGATATGAATATATATGATAAGAATAGTGAAAGATATGTTATTCCTATGCATAAAAAGAATGTTTGGACTAACAAATGGATGTAGGATCCTAAAAATAATTTTTTGCAGGTTAGTTACTGTGATCCCACTACGCAGTACATGAAAGGTTGGGAGTCATTTAAAAGAAAGAGAGGATTAACTCTTTGTTATAGTTGCAGAAGACTGGGACATCTTAATAAGGAATGCCCTGGTAGAGGTCCTAGTTGTCTTTGTTGTAAATATATGGACCATGAAGTTTTGGATTTCCCTAGAATGATTGCTAAAGTTGAAAAGATGAATATGAGACAAGAAAACCATGAGACAGGCCAAGAAACTAAGGATATGATAGAACCCCAGAAAGAATCAGAGACTTTATTATTACATATGAAAGAAACCTTGAACAATCACATAGATATCAATTTATCATAGATCTTAAATGAGAAGGAATGCATTGAAACAAGAATAGGAGACTTAGACATCTACTGTGTTCTGGATGAGGAAACACAGGTGAATATCATGATAGAAAGAACTTGAGAAATTTTGGGAAATCCTGCTATGGTTCCTTCATTGGGAGTGTTATCCCCGTTTTCTAGGGATAACTAGGAGATCATGTCTCGAGGCCCACAGGTCCTAGACATGGAGTACTGAGAGTAGGATTGACCTGAGCATGGCACTGGAGGGCCCATCCTTCTCTTCTGTCATCAGATTTGTCTTGTCAATAGCAGCAGCATCCATCACCATCGGTTTGGTCTTGTATCGAAGAAGGCTCTTGCTCCATGAGGTAATTGGTCAAGGTATCATGGTATGTGTCACTTTTGATCATTATAACCTTTAGATATATGCATCTTACTCCTTTTAGTTCTAACAATTGTTTGGATCTTACATTGACCCACTTGACCATTGTTGAGGGGATTGATAGGTTGTCCTAGCAATCCTGTACTCATAGGTTTTGGTTTTCCACCGAGGGGATTTCTGAAAAGCCATCGTCCGCTCCCATCATATCATCAGTTTTTCATCTTATCTCCCACTCATCTGTCCCATTCCCCTAGTCCGGGCATTAGGATGATCTGTTTGTGGGGTTGCACCTTATCTCGTGGGAAGAAGGGGCTAAAGGCCCAGAAGGTAAAAGCAGTTGGTAAAAGATAAAATCCATAAAAATGAAACCTAGAGATGCCTCGCCCAGGGATCCCCAAGAAGGCAATAAAAGGCCTCTCAGCAAGAAACAAGAGGGACCCTAAAAAAATAACAAAACAAGACCTAGCCAAGAGGATAGGGGGTCTCATCACAAGCCAACCTATTATGTTCATGGGTACCTAACAGCATGACATTGCCACTATCTGGTCACCACACCAGGGCAGTGACCTTTGTTTGTATGGCCAAGGGAAAGGGGGTCTCATCACGATCCATCCTTATCATCTCTATGAAAGTGCTTGTGGGTAACACTGTCAGTTCTGGTCACCATGCCAAGGCAGTGTCCTCTAGTTAGTCCTTCAAATAAAAAAGAAAAAGAAAATAAAGAAAAGAAAGAATAAAGGCAATAAAGGGCTTGGAAAAATTTGCATCCATGACAGGTACAACTCGCCTTCTACAAAGGCACCCACAGGTAATATCATGCATCCATGTCTTTCACTCTACCCGTATGTTTGGACATCCCTTATCCACATCAACTCGTTCTACATGGTTTGGATGATACCCCTTGGAGACTTTCCTTTCCTTATGGATGCTAGCCCAATAGGGTGTCTTGTCTTTTCTTTCAGCCTTGTATTTTAGGTCTTTGTAATATCTTTGAGCTATTGGATGATATATCAGG